>JAASFS010000128.1:0-32930 GCA_023333865.1 Globisporangium perplexum | reverse complement strand
TGACCGAGTCGTACTTCTGGCTGTCCGGCACACTCGCGTCCTGGCGCAGGAACGCGCTGAACGTGAGCGCCTCGCGGAAGGTGGACGAGTCTGAGTGGATGTCCATCTGCTCGCAGTAGCCCGTGCTGCGTCGGATGCCCAGGCGAGTCGCCTTGTAGCCGTTCAGCATGATCTGGCCCTCCGTCTTGCCTCCTCTCTTGCGACCCGCGATGACGTCCATGAGCGTCGTCTTGCCGGCGCCAGATGCTCCCATGAGCGCCGTCATGGTGCCCGGGAGTGCGTATCCGCTGACGCCCTTGAGCAAGGCGATGTACTCGCTCGAGGACTCGGGCGACGGAACGGAGTACCAGAGATCGTGGAACGCCACCGTCACGGGCGTGAAGGTCGTGTGGGGCGTCGTCTGCGAGACCGTCACCGCCGCCTCGTCCTTGTTGGCGAACATCGATCTCGGCGTCCCGGACGAGAACTTTGGCGTCTCGACCGCCGTATACGCGCTCTGCTGCTCCTCGGTCGGCTTCGGCACGCTCGCGTTCTCCGGCGTCTCGTACCGCACGTACTCGAGCACGAGCGACGAGAGGAACATGAAGAGCACGTACGCGGCTGCGAGGTAGGCGATCCCAAAGACGACCCACTCCTTCTCGGACTGGATGTCGAAGAGGCCGAGGTAGTACTCGCCCATGGTCTTGCCGAACATCTTGCAGTACTTGATGTCGCCGTAGTCGCACACGTCGTGCTTCGACGAGCGGTACTCGTTCACGGCAATCGCGCGGATGCTCCAGCTGTACGGGCTGAGCCAGTAGATCCAGCTGAGGTAGCCCGGGAGTTGGCTCTTGAGCGCGATGAAGCCCGCGAAGAGGATGAAGATGAGCACCGTGAACGTCGCCATCGGGTCCGCGACGATCACGTTCGGCGCGGCCGACGCCACGAAGAAGAACCAGGCGCTGAACGCGAGGTTCGTGAGCAGCAGGATGGCCTCGAACACGAGGAACGAGCTCGCGGACGCCGTGAAGCCACACATCCAGTACACGATCGAGCCGAAGACGATCGTTTCGACCACCTGCAGCGGGATCTGGGACACCGAGTTCGCGAAGACGTACGACGACGCGCGGTAGAAGTTGGCGCTGCGGTGCTTGTAGTAGATCTCGCGGCCGGCCATGAACGTCGGGATGAGCGACATCTGCCCGAGCGAGAGGAAGATGAGCGCCGTGAAGATGATGCCGAGTACGACCTGCACGTTCGTCGAGTCGAACTGGTAGAACGCCCACGCGTTCAGCAGCGCCATGACGAGGATCATCGCGGCGCGACCCATCAGGAACGCCTTGTTGCGCATCAGCACGAGCAGCTCGCGCTTCGTCAGCGTCCACGCGCCGTCCCAGAACGACTGGTGGAACTCCGGCATCGGGTCCATGTGCAGCGGCACGACGTGCGTCTCCAGACTCGGGTCGAGCGGCGCCGCGAGAACGCCGAGCATCTCCTGGTGGATCGCCGAGCGGCGGAACATCTCGGCGAACTCGTTCGGGAGGCGCGGGTGCGCGGCGGAGATGTCGCTGCGCGGCGTCCAGCTCTCGTACTTGCGCTGCTGGCTCGTGCCCAGGTCGAGGAGGTAGTCGGCGACGTCGCGCTCTGGAGGACACGCGAAGCCGATGCTCTCGAAGTACTCGAGCACGCGCTCACGCGGCCCGTGGTACATCACCTCGCCGTCGTTCAGCAGCAGCACGCTGTCGAAGAGCGCGAAGACCTCCGGAGACGGCTGCAGCAGCGAGATGACGACGGTCTTGCGGAACTTGCGCGCGATCACGCGCTGCGTGCTGATGATGTCGAAGGTCGCGGCGCTGTCGAGACCCGTGCTGATCTCGTCCATGAGCGCCACGTACTTCATGCCGAACTGCATCTCGCCGGTCGTCACGCGCTTGCGCTCGCCGCCGGAGACGCCGCGCAGCTGGTCGTCGCCGACGAGCGTGTTCTGGCAGTGCTGCAGTCCGAGCTGCTCGGTGATGATCTCCGGGTAGTGCTTGAACATCGTGCGCGCGGCCTCCACGGCGTCCTTGTTCTCGTCGGGTGTGCCGCTGCTCAGCATCTCCTCCGCGCGGCGCTGGAGCTCGCCGCCCGTGAACTGGTGCGCGAACTCGAGAGTCTCCTTGACCGTGAGCGTCGCGTGGTGCTTGTCGTCCTGCGTCGTGTACGCAACGAACTGGGGCAAGCGCCGGAGCAGCGTGGCTTGCGGCTGTCCGTTGTACGTGATGGACCCGTCCAGCTTGATGTTCTTCTCGACGGGGAAGCGGCCGCTGAGCACCTTCATGAGCGCCGACTTGCCGGACCCCGGCTGGCCGAGCACGAGCGTCATGGTGCCGGGCGTGAAGGCGCCGCTCATGTTCTTGAGGATGTCCTTGCGCACGACGCTCTCCTTGGCGAACATGCCGGCGAGCTCGTTCGCGATCGTTGGCAGCTGCGGCTTGCCGTGGTCTGCCGCGGAGGCACTCATGGTGAGCTCCGCCGCGAGCGAGAGGTTCTGGAAACGGATCTCCATCTGCGGCATCGGGCGGCCGAGCGCGTTCTCGACGGCGCTCGCGACGTAGCGGTAGAGTCCATCGGCGCCGTGCGCTGTCGGGTCCTTGCGGATGCTGTGCTTGTCGATTGTCGTCGTCGGCGGCGCGCTGCTCATCCCAGTGTCGGCGCGATCTCTCGCATGGTGGTGGTCGGTGGTGGCGATGGCGGCAGTGGGTGCGGTATGTGAGGCGGAGGACGAAGCGACGTAGGGCGACGGGGACTCCTGCAGCATGGGGATCTGCTGGTCGGCCATCGACCGGCTGACGAGGATCGGCGCCGGCGAGTCCGTCGCGATGCGTTGCGGCGGCGCGACGCGGAGCGAGCGAGTTGCAAAGTGTGCGCGATGCGAGCCGCAGCGTCGTCGTCGTTGGGAGGAGGAGCAGCCAGAGGCACTGGCTCCTTTGCTTCTGCGAAAGAAGGCGGCGCGCGGCGGCGCGGAGGATCACGCGCGCTGTGGCCGTCGTGGGGATTGGCTGCACGACGTTAATCTCGAAGGCGAGATGATTGGTGATGCATGGTGTTCTTTGTATATGTTTTTATATGGAAAAGTCTATCGCCACCTCGCGATCCTTGGCCCATCACCTCGCTTCAACTTGACGGTTCGCATTTGGTGCCGAATCACCCAATTCATCGTACATGCGAGCCCAGACCAGATTTTCGACCCCAGACTGCCAACATACAAAAATGTGAAGAAATTTTTGTTTTGCTTGAGACATCGCAAATATCGCCAACCCGTATTTACTTACTCAAGAAACCTAAACACTTCCAATCAGGCAGTATGGATTTTCTCTCAACAGATCACCCGTTTTGAATCGGATACTTTGCTCGAGTATGTTCAGGACTAAGATGCAGCAAGTGTCGACACTGGCCACTCGACCAGCGCACGTGTGCAAATGGAGATGGCTCCCAGTTCAGTAGCGAGCACGGACGCTGACGTAAGAAGGCTTTGCGTGCTTTGAGTGCGGCGCGAGCGAGCGCGGTGTTTGCCCGCCACGGCGTCGTTGCGCTGCCAAACGGACTGTTCTTCTTCTCCCAGCTATCCCAGTGGCTTTGCCGTGTGTGGTGGCGTGGATCGCGACGGTGGGAGGATGGCAAGAGCCGAGGCGATCAGACAAACGTGGACTCTCGGCTTCCTCCGCTGACTCGAAGCGGTCGGCGACCAGCGCGAGGCGAACACAGAAGCCAAGCGCTGCCGCCAGAGGATGTCGGATCGCCAGCGTCGGACACCGCAGGGTCGACGATGTAGACTACCACCAGCAGCACCACCACCACCACCGCCGCCATCACCACACGTATATGACCGTAAGCTGGACGCTCAGGGCGACAGCAGACTCACACTAAGCAGCAGCACTCGAGCAAAGCTACCGAGCAGGCTGGCACCCCCATTAGACCGTTAGTCACACAACGCAGGCGAGCAAGTGAGCGGATATGCAGCACTCTAATCTTGCTGCCTGACACATGTGCGCGCGTGTGTGTGCAAGGGCTCCGAGCCTGTGTGTGGCGACAAAATGCATGCTTGTGCGCGCCGTGGACTCGGATGACCGGCGCCGTCGTTGTCGGCGTCACCACCTCGGCCGCCGTCGGAATCGGCATCGCCGCTGTTGTGTGTGTTGAGAGACTATCGACAGGAGCAGCAGATCGCGCCGCAGCGTGCTGGTCGATCGAGACCAGACGAGCTGCGATTCCGTGCGCGGAGCTTGGCGCTGGCAAACGCTTGAACCAGAGAGCGAGTAAGAGAGAGAGATGGAACTGAGATCGGCGACACGATTGCCGCCAGCCCCGACTCGTCTTGATAGACAACGAAGGCGACAGATCGTCCGAGGGCGGCAGCGAAGCCACTCGCGTCCACTTGCTGTGTTGCCCATGTTGCTAGCCGCTGTAGCGACCCACGAGGTGCGCGGGCGGCTGCTCGTCCATGATCGACGGGTTCGCCGCGATGTGCGTCCGGATCGTCGTCTTGCGGTCGCCGAGGAACGTCGTGTCCACAAAGTCGTTGTACACCTCCTACATGCAGACACCACACGTGTCAGCTCGACGAGCTCGACGAGCTCGACGCTAGCAGACGCGTAACCAACCTCGCCGAGCTTCGCGACAGCGAGCAGGCAGTGTCGGAGGTACACCTGCCGAGCCACACGCGAGATAGGGAGTGAGCACGCCAGTCGTGAGTCTCGTGACTCTCGGGGAGCCCGAGAGCCCACCCCCGCCATGTGCAGCATAGCGTACGCGGCACGGCAGGATACCGCTCTCCTCGTCCCAGCCCCAGATGCTCTCGAGGCCGTACGCTCGGTACTTGCGGTCGAAGGTGTCTTGACCCCTGGGCGTGCGTCTGCCAGTCGGTTTCCAAGCACTCTCCGAGCCAGCATCCTCTCTGCGACGCCCGCACACACCTGGCGCGAATGTACTCGTCGTCCGTCCACCGCGTGCACATGAGCGCCTGCCGTACACGCGCAGCACCGCCAGTGAGTTATTCGCCGCACTCACCCTGAAGCTACAGCTACAAGACGAGCGGAGGCTTCCGGCAGATACACACACACACACAAACGGCGCACCTTGCTGTCGCCCACGCGACCGTCGCGCTCCTCGAAGACCACGGGAGCGATGCAGAACTCCTCCTCGCGCGCGTAGAAGTCCGGCAGCAGCACGCGCGGCACGTCGAAGACGCTCGCGAGGAACGCGCAGCCCGGCGCCGGCTCCGTCGAGAGGCTCGCGATCTCCTGCGAGTGTCGAGAGGCAAGAGGCGAGCGTCGCGTTACGACACGGACCACCGGGACTTCCGAGATACGCTCAACACATGAGAGTACGGCTCCTCGTGCACCTTGGTGGTCGGGTTGGCGATCCCGCGTTCGAAGAAGATCGACGCCGGGTGCGCGAACACGCGCCGGTGGTCGCGGACCGTGGCGAGGCGGAAGTTGCGCACGTGCGCACCAAAGGTCGAGCGCGCCGACGTCTCTGGAGCAATCGAACAGCGTGCGCGCGCGCGAGTGAGTTGCAGCAAAACGGAGGCGGACTGTGTCATTCAGACCGCAGTGGCAGCCCACCGGAGAGCAGTGAGCCGAAGCCCACGAGCGTCACAAGCGCGGCGGCGCTCTTGCCGTCGTCTGTGATGTGCGTCATTCCGAGCAGTATTCAGATCTCGGCTTGCGTCAGAATCTGATCATTTAGACATTACAGAATCGAGCAGCATGAAGCGCAGGAGGAGGGTACGCGCGTGCACAGCGTCGCCATCGGCGGCCGTGCGGCTGCTGCTGCTGCTCGCGGCGCTCGTGTCTGCGGCGACCGCGACCTTCACTCCCGCGCGAACAGCGCTGTCTTCTCCACAGAGCTCGTCGCGCGCCTGCGCGTTCTTCGAGCAGCCGACATCGCACTCATTCGTCGCGCGCATGCATTCGTACGACACACTCGACGCCCACGAAGCCGCCGCCGCCGCGTTGCTGGCGCAGCTACCGCCGCTGGCTCGACAATCAGACGGCGGGCTGCGCATCACGGAGCGGTCGCCGCTGGCGCGCGCGGCGCCGTCGGACTTCGTCGTCTTCTCGCTGTTCGCGTGCGCGTCCAGCGGCAGCTTCGGCGCCGCTGAGACGTGTCACGCGGCGGAGCACGCGCTGCTGCAGCTGCACACTCGCGCGGACGCGATCCGCGACGTCCAAGAGGACAAGCAGTACCAGCAGGTGCGCTTGCTGCGCCACGACGAGAACGGGCGGCTGCGGCGGCCGGCGAGCAAGCTGGCGCGGCGCGCGGCGCGCAGCAAGGCGCCGCTGCCGCAGGAGCTCGGCATCCAGAGCCTGTGGGACCGCGGCTTCACGGGCCGCGGCGTCAAGGTCGGCGTGTTCGACACGGGGCTCTCGAGCTCACGCTTCCAGAACGTCAAGGAGCGCATCAACTGGACCCACGAGCGCCGGAACGAGGACGTCGTGGGCCACGGCACGTTCGTGGCCGGCGTGATCAGCGGCGCGGACGCGCGTTGCCCCGGGATCGCGCCGGACGCCGAGCTCTACGTCTTCCGCATGTTCACGACCGACCAGCTCTCGTTCACGTCCTGGTTCCTCGACGCCTTCAACTACGCGCTCTTCCAGGGTGTGCACACGCTCAACCTCAGCACGGGCGGCCCGGACTTCCGCGACCGGCCGTTCGTCGAGAAGATCCAGGAGCTCGCCGCGAACGGGATCATCATCGTGCGTGCGCGCGCGCGCCTCTGCGGGGACTGGTGAGCGGCCCGCAGCGAGTGCTCTGACACCCCTCCTCGCCTTGCGTCCTCTCGCTCTCATGCAGGTCTCGGCGGTCGGGAACAGCGGCCCGAAGTACGGCACGCTCACGAACCCAGCCGACCAGATGGAGGTGATCGGGGTCGGCGGCGTGACGAGGGGCGGCGACGTCGCTGACTTCTCGTCGCGCGGCATGACGACGTGGGAGCTCCCGTTCGGCTCCGGGCGTGTCAAGCCGGACATCGTCACGCTGTCCGAGGACATCCCGGGCTTCGAGGTCTCCCGCGGCTGCACGCTGCTCTCGGGCACGAGCGTCTCGGCACCGATCGTGACGGGCTCGATCGCGCTGCTGGCGTCGATGATCCCCGCTGAGCACCGCTGGACGCTGCTGAACCCGGCGTCGATGAAACAGATCCTGATCAAGAGCGCCGACAGGCTCGAGGCGCGCTACGACCCGAAGGAGTTCGTCATCCGCAACCACATCTTCGAGCAGGGCAGCGGCTCGCTCAACGTCACGCGAGCAAGCGAGCTCGTGCTCGAGCTGTGGCAGAAGCACGAACAAGCCTCGGCGGCAGTCGCTGACAAACCCGAGGCGAAGGCGGTGACCCGGAGCTTCACGCCGTCGTCGTACCCGGAGAGCGTCGACGCCACCAACTGTCCGTACATGTGGCCGCTCTGCTCGCAGCCGCTGTACCACAGCTCGCTGCCGCTGATGGTGAACCTGACGATCTTGAACCCCGTCTCGATCTCCGGGGTGCTCGACGGCGCGCCGAAGTGGATCGCGGAGGAGAACGGTGACCACTTGTCGGTGTCCGTGGCGTCGCCGGAGGTGCTCTGGCCGTACTTCGGCTCTCTCGGCGTCTTCGTCGAGGTGAAGAGTGGGGCGGCAGCGTTCAGCGGCGTCGCGAAAGGCTCGCTATCGCTGTCGATCCGCAGCGGGGAGCAGCTCGACGAAGTGCTCGTGCCGATCGCAGTGGAGATCATCCCGACACCGCCGGCGCCGAAGCGGATCCTCTGGGACCAGTTCCACAACATCCCGTACCCGTCCGCGTTCGTCCCGCGCGACAAGCTGGAGAACCGGCACGAGCTGCTCGACGCCGCGGGCGACCACCCGCACACGAACTTCCACCAGCTCTGGAACTTCCTGCTCGACGAAGGGTACTTCATCGAGATCCTGCCGTTCGAGTACTCGTGCATGGACCTGAAGCAGTACGGCGTGGTGCTGCTCGTGGACCCGGAAGAGGAGTACTTCCACGACGAGATCGTCGCGCTGCAGAACGCGGTCAAGTACGCGAACGTCTCGCTGCTCGTGTTCGCGGACTGGTACGACGACGCCGTGCTCGACACGATGGACATGTTCGACACGAGCACGCTGAGCAACTGGCACGCGATCACGGGCGGCGCGAACGTCCCGGCGCTCAACAACCTCCTGCGCGAGTTCAACATCGAGCTCGGCGCCGGCGCGTTCTCGAGCCCGAGCGTGTCGCTGCTCTCGAACGACAGCGCGTCGTCGTTCCCGTACTGGTCAGGCTCGCACCTCACCAAGTTCCCGGTGGGAGGGTACCTCGGCCGCGTGGACGGCGTGGACCAGAGCGCGATGACGCTCAACCAGTCGGACATCGCGCTCGAAGGCGTGCCCGTGCTCGGGCTGTACCAAGTACCGTCCCGGAACGGCGGCCGCATCGCCGTGTTCGGCGACAGCTCGTGCATCGACGCGAGCGTACACCCGTCATCGACCGGCTTCCGGAACTGCTTCGACATGCTGCGGTCGCTACTGCACTTCACGAACGACGGGGTTCTCCCGTCCGCTGCGACTGGGAGCCCGATCTCCCGGTCTGAGAAGACTCCGGCGCCAGACACGCGCCTCGAGTCCGGCGCACTGACGACGGCGACCAAGGCGCCGCATCCACCGCAGCTCGAGTATCTGAGCGTCGAGTTCACGGGCGGCGGCGGCGCGGCGAACAACGCGGGACAGAGTCGCAAACTGTCGGCGAACTCGGCGCTGGAGCTGCGCACGCCCGCGCCGCCGCGCCAGGGCCGCCCGGAGCTCAAGAAGCACTCGAAGGTGCTCTTGGCGAGCGAGGTGCGGCCGCAGCGCCAGAGCTTCTGCCACTTCTATCGCAAGCAGGAGTGTAGCATGGCGACCCGCGTCACGATGACGACGACGACACTCGACAGCGTACCAAAGCGTTAATAACATTTCGAAATTGCACGAAACCCTTCCCAGCATGAGCAGCTCGGACGAGAACGCTGCGACGAGCGCGTCGTCGCCGCCGCCGCCGTCAACCCCGCTGCCGGAGCTCTACGTCGTGCTCTCGAACCAGAGCTCCAAGCAGAACCTCGGCACGTACCTGCGCACGGCGTCGGCGTTCGGCGCCACGCAGGTCGTCGTCGGTGCGTAGCGTAGCTGCTCGTGGCGCGGAGAAATGGGTGGCTGGGGAGGCCGTGTCTTGACGCGGCGCTTCTTGACGCGGCAGTGGGGACGACGCGCTTCGGCACGCACGGCGCCCACCGCGCGCACAAGTTCGTGGACATCGTGCACTTCTACAAGTTCGAGGACGCGCGCGACTACCTCAAGGGCCGGGGCTGCGCGATCCTCGGCGTATGCGCGCAGCCGCCGTCGACGGGTGCGTGTCGGCAGCTCTCGCCTCGCGCTGTCGGACGCTGCGCTCACGTCTGCCGTTCGCACACAGCGGCGCACGAGACGCCGTTCGAGCGCTCGACCGCGTTCGTGGTCGACAACGAGGTGCCGGGGCTGACGCCGGAGCAGCGCGCGATCTGCGACGCGTTCGTGCACGTGCCGTGCCACGGTGCGCAGGCGACGCCCGCGAGCCTCGACACGACGGTCGTGGTGGCCATCGTGCTGCACAACTTCACCAAGTGGGCACAGTTCGCGCCGCGCGCCATGGAGGCCACGAGCACGCAGGGCAAGTTCCTGCTGGACGCGCTCCCGACGCCCCAGCGCGACACGCACAAGGCCGCCGAGCGCGCGCTCAAGCGGGCCGCCGCGGACGAGGACCTCGCGGACGCGCTCAGCCGGATATTCGACTGAGCGTGTGACGTCGCGCGCGTCACGACGATGACGAAGAGAGACAGGGATCGCGTTAAGTTAGGGAGGCATAAAGAGGTGGACGGGTGGGTCTACGAGAGCCGCTGTCCCTGCGCGTGCGGAGCTTCGTAGGGTCGGGTCGGGTCGCCGCCTCGCGCGGGGCGGGCGGGCGGGAGGAAGGTACTGGCGGCGGGCGGAGGCGCTCGGCTGGCGTCTTCTGCTGGACGCGCTTCTCGCCAGTGCGGGGAACTGGGAACTGGCGGCGGAGGCCAGTCGGTCGGTCGGTCGGTCGGTCGCGTACGCGGGCGGCGCTCGAGCTACGCGGCCGGCCCGAAGCCCAGGAGGTGCGCGTCGAAGGAGCGCTGCGCGACCTGCTTGTGGACGCGCTCCTGCAGCGTCGCCTCGCAGAGGCGGCACGTCTTCGCCTTGGCGAGCTTGTCCTCGGGCGAGCGCGCGAACGGGAGCGCCGCCGACGCCTGCGTGCGCTTGAGGCACTGCACGCAGAAGACGAGGCCGCAGTGGTAGCAGTTGCTCTGGTGGCGCGGCACCTTGAGCCCCACGGCGCGCTTGAGGAAGTTGGCGATCACCTTCTTCGTGCTCAGCAGCGCCGAGCTGCAGAGCATGCACTTGCTGCGCTGCGACTGCGGCACGTACGGCGGCGCCGCGTGGATGCTGCGCACCATGAAGCGCTTGAGGCGCTTGGACGCCACCTCGTAGCACATGAGCCCGTCGTGGTTGAGCGCCGTGAGCGACCCGCGGAAGGCCACGAGCACGCCCGCGATGACGCCGAAGTCGCGCCGCGCGGCCACGTGCAGCAGCGACGCGCCGTCGACCTCCGTGTCCGGGTCTGCGCCGTACTCCAGCAGCTTGACGAGCAGCGCCGGGTTGTCGATCTTGAGCGTGAGCATGAGCACGGCGACGGGCGTGAGCCCGCGCTTGTTGCGCACGCTGACGTCGGCGCCCGCCGCCAGCAGGCTCGAGAGCATCTGCAGGCACTGCGGGCGGCGCCAGGCGCCCGCCGCGAAGTGCAGCGCCGTGTTGCCGTTGTTGTCCTGCACGTTGATGATGTCGTCGGCGAAGCCGTTCTCGAGCACGGCGTCGAGCACCTGGCAGTCGCCCTTGCGCACGGCGATGTGGAGCGGGCCCTGACCGTGCACGGGCTCGCGCAGCCCGAGCAGCACGGATGAGATGCTCGAGCCCGTGCTTGTGATGCTCGACGTCGACGTCTCGGAGCTCTCGTTGGCGAAGAGCACCGAGTCGCGCACGTTGTAGCCGCGGCGATTGAGGATGCCCACGATGTTCTTCTGGAAGACTTCGTCCGCGCGCGCCGACCGCTTGCGCGCGAGCGCTGCCGGTGGCGTCGTCGTCGAGACGTCGATCGCGATGAGCGAGTGCATCGCGGTGCCGCTGCTGCTGTCGCTACTGTCGCTCCTGCTGCTGCTGCTGCGCAGGCTGCTGTTGCGGCGGCTGCTGCGGTAGGCGAAGGCCGCGAGGTCGCCGCCTTCGCCGCCGCCTTCGCCGCCGCCAGCTTGTTCGACCGAGAGGCGCCGCGCCATGACCACCGCCGACGTCGCTCGCTCGCTCGCTCGCCTTCTCGGCCTTCGACGAGGACACGGAGCAGGAGAATCGGGAATGGGGCGGTCAGTCGATCGATCGGTCGGCTTCCAAAAAGCAGCGTGGAAAACTAGAGTACCGTCAGTCGGGGATCATCGCCCTCTTTAATGTTTGGGTTGCCCTTTTATACTAGAGTGGGGCTTAACGATTGTAGGAAAGCAATACTGCGCATCTCGGGGAAATGGTGCGATAGAGGTAATGTGCAACTCAAGAGAGGTGGGAGTCGTGCATAGAAAAAGCAACGCGGGAATCTTTTAAAAAATGATACTTTGCTCGAATAGAGGTCCTTTTCTCAAATGAAATCACAGTAGAGGGTCAAATGTGGAGAAAAGAAACCATTTGAGTCCACTCACACCACAGCTCGAGTCGTGTCAACTCACCCGCACATCAGCGAGGGCCGAGTTCTCATGACGTGCGCAAGTACAGTGTGTGATTCCAGCCGCGCACGCACGCACTCGCCTCCAAGCTCGAATTGCACGCAAAGAACGCAGCGCACTCGGCATTTGTTTAGCTCGAAAGCGCTCGCTCGCGCGACGGCACGATCTGTCTGCGCTATCTGTTCTGCGCTTCAGCTCAAAATCAAGCCGAGCAAAGCTGGAGACTGCGAGCGCACAACCGCCACCGCCGCCGCCAACACTGTTCGTGACAGGCAACCCATGCCTGCGACATCCGTCTCGCTGAGTGCTGTGGAGTCCAGAGTCCCGCTTTCAGAGTCCAGCGATCATTTCAGCAGCGTGTTGCGAAAGCGGACATTTGTCGTCGTCACCGGCCGTCCGTCGGTTGTGTGGGAGTTCCGCACAGCTCGCTTCAGTGCGCGTGTGCACTTTGCCCGTCCAAGGCATCCGGCACACTGCCTCGGCGTCAGTGATCAGCCAGCTTCGCGGTCAACTATTCGCGGCAGCGGTCTCCATTACTCTAACAATACATGGCTTGCACCCGCTTCCGCTCCAAAAATACTGAGTTTGTGATTTCAAACCCAAAAAGTATACCTGTGTTATTTTTAGTAAACTGGGTTTTCGAGTCGATACAAACGATACAAAAGAGAAGCTCGGCGAACGAAGCCAGCGCCAACCACGGCAACGAGCAGCTTGTCACCTCGGCGGCGCCGCTTCATGCACGACGCTGATTGTAGTAGTTAGCGGCCATGTCCATGATGAACATGCTGGCACCGAGCTCGATCAAATCGCCGACTGGCCGCTCCTTGCTCTGGTGCGTCTGCCATCCACAAGGGACATGTGTCGTGCCGCGGCTCTTCTGTCTGCCGTCGCTTTCGAGATCAAAGCCGAGTTCGCGAGGCGAGACGACTGGAAGGCATCACGATCGCTGTCTCGGCCACTCGATCCGTCGCTGCCGCCGGCCTTTCGCTGCTTCTCTCGCGGTGCTGGTGTGCGAGCGGGCGAGCGAGACCGACAGCCGGCAGCGAAAAGGGCTCGTGTTGTGCGCTGCCTCGATGCATGCTGGCTGGCTGGTCGCCACCACATGATGGAGCAGCAGCATATCGCAGCCGGTTTGACACACAACTCGGAGCCAGCAATGATCACGCAGAGAGGTCCGCTGCAACTGACACATCACATAAGACAAGTTATGCAAGAGCAAAGCCCGCCAAGCCACACAGGCACCAGCAATGCACACAAAGCTGTCAACGCTTTCGACACGGTAATGCGAGTAGTAAGGTTCGACCAATCACGACGCGGGAGATCTTGTCGGCAACAAGCTGTCCTGATTTATTCTATTTCTCACTGCATTCCCAGGCAAGCATACAAACACCTAGCGAAACGCGCCACTGGTCCGCGAAACGACCAGTGTGCGACTGATTGATCGATCGGCATCGCGCACAACCAGGACAACATCGCCAGCCGTCCGCTCGGCCGGTCACTCCCGAGATCGCTCGCTTGCGCGCACACGCGTCCTTCGCCCCACGCCCGCGAGTTCCTGCAGCATGCTCCGCTGGACGTGCGTGCTGCTCGCCGCTGCGCTCGTCGCCGCGCGCGAGACGCTCGCAGAGGACCGCTGCACCGCGATCCTCGTCGGCGCCAAGGTACCTCCGCTGCCACTCGTTCGCCTATCAGATGGAGCTGCTCGTGTTGCATCTGCACCTGCAAAGCGATCGTGATAATCCCTCGATCGTCAGCATGAGCGCAGCAGCGCACGCACGCACACACGAGTAGCTCCGATCGGATCCGAGTCGCACGGAGCACGCGTGGCTGACGATCGAGTCTGCACTCTCTGTCGCGCTCTTCGCTGCTCCTGCGTGCGCGCCACGGATGCACTCTAGGCGTCAACCACGAACGCGCCGATGACGACGCACACGAACGACTGCTCGTCGTGTGACTTCCGCATCGTCAAGGTGCCTGCGCGCACGCACGCTCCCGGCGCGCAGCACGACGTCGTGCTTGCGTCGTTCGAGTACCCGCGCTACGGTGCGTGGAGCTGGACGCTCGGCGTGGTAGCAAGTGTAGCCATGTCGATCGAGGAGGACAGGCGTGGCCAACGGTGGACACTGAGTCTCCGCTTACCTGCGTGGCTCCCGAGTTGACGGATGCCTCTGTGCTTGTTGCTCCACCGCTGCTGCTGCTGCCGTCCAGTCGGAGCTGCGCGAGGCAGCGCGTACCTGCCGGAGAACCTGGACAAGCGCTTCTACCCGTGGGTGGCGACGCCCACGATCGGCTCCATCCCAGAGGTGAACGAGACGTTCGCGTACATCGACGGCGCGTACGGCATCATCAACGAGCACCAGGTGGCGATCGGCGAGAGCACGTGCGGCGCGCGGTTCTTCAGCAAGCCGCTCACGCAGGGCGGCGCCGCGCTCTTCGACGTCGCAGAGCTCTCGCGCATCGCACTGCAGCGCGCCAAGACCGCGCGCGAGGCGATCCGGATCATGGGCGACCTCGGCGTGCAGTACGGGTACTACGGCGCCGAGTGGGAGGGCGACGACGTGTACGGCGAGGCGGGTGAGGCGCTGACCGTGACGGACGCGGCGGAGGCGTGGATGTTCCACATCCTGCCGGATGACACGGGCACGTCGGCGGTCTGGGCGGCGCAGCGCGTGCCGGACGACCACATCGCCGCCGTCGCGAACCAGTTCGTGATCCACGGCGTGGACCTGGCCAAGCCCGACGAGTTCATGGCGTCGGCGAACCTGCACGAGGTCGCGCTGCGCGCGGGCATCTGGAACCGCAGCGAGCCGTTCGACTTCACGCGCGTGTACTCGCAGCCGCGCGAGCAGGGCCACCAGTTCTACTCGACGCGCCGCGTGTGGCGCTTGTTCACGCTCGCGGACCCGGCGCTGCAGCTCTCGCCCGAGACCGACGTGTTCGCGAGCGACTACCCGTTCTCCGTCAAGCCCGCGCAGGCGCTCTCGCCGCACGACATCATGCGCTTCCAGCGCGACCACTACGAGGGCACGCCGTTCGACATGACGGCGGGGCCGGCGGGCGGGCCGTACGGCGACCCGGACCGGTACGACGGCGGCGTGAGTGGCAACATGACCAAGGAAGACGTGACGTCCGGCACGTTCGAGCGCGCCATCTCGATCTTCCGCGCGAGCTACTCGTTCGTGTCGATCCTGGACCCGGCGAACGCCGACAACGCGTACATCTGGTTTGGCCAGTACGCGCCGCACGCGACGGCGTACGCGCCGGTGTACGCCAAGGTGGCGGCGATCCCGGCGCAGTACGCGACGGGGTCGCTCTTCGCGTTCGACCGCGAGTCGTCGTTCTGGGTGCACGCGCTCGTGGGGAACTGGGCCGCGCGCTTCTACAAGTACGCGCACCCGATCGTCGCCAAAGTGCAGCTGGAGCTCGAGGCGCTCGCGGGCAGCCTGCAGGCGGACATGCAGCTGCAAGCCGCGCTCGTGAAGAAGACCGAGGGTGAGGCGGCGATGAGCGCGTTCCTGACCGAGCAGAGCGCGCTCTTCGCGTCGCAGAGCCACAAGACGTTCTCGACGCTCTTCGAGTACCTCGTGACCGTGCTGCACGACGGGTACCTCGTGTCGAACCTTGACGCGGCGCGCCTCACGGCCACGCCGCTGTTCTACCCCAAGTGGTGGCTCGAGCAGGTCGGGTACTACGGCGGCGGCGGCGACGCCGCTCCTGCCAACGCCACGAACGGCACCGTCGAGGTCGTCGTGGGCGACGATGACCCCACCGACGGCGTCGTGGTCGTCAAGGTCCCGACCGTCGCGACCGTCGCCCCCACTGTCGCTCCCTCGAAGACGCCGGTGGTGGCGCCGGCCCCCACGACCGCCGCGCCGACTCCAGAGGTGACGACAAAGGCGCCGGTGACGCCAGCGCCAACTCCGGAGCCTACGACGGAGGCGCCAGTGACGACAGCTCCGACGACGGCGCCGCCCACACCGGAGCCCACGACGGAGGTGCCACCGCCTGTCGTCATCGCCACCGTCGTGCCGAAGACACCACTCCCGACCACAGCGGCTCCGGTTTCAGCGACGACTGCGCCAGCGGTGACAGCGACGCCAGAGCCAACGACTGCGACGGTCGTGAGCGTCCGGTCTTCCGGCGACGCGTCGCGCGAGAGCGCGCACACCGTGTCCTACTGGACGGCGGCGCTCTTCTCGCTGCTCTCGGCCGCGGTCGGCGTCTTCGTCGGCCGCAACGTGCGCACGCGGTCGTCGGGCTACCGTCCGATCCGCTAGGTAGCGTGGCGGATTGTGTCATTGCCCGGAGTGTTGGTTGTTCTGCCTCTTGAAATAGGTCAAGCTAACATAAACAGGGTCGTAAGCCTTCCTAAATTTGCTGAACCTCTTTCTCTTCGTGTGCCCATTGTAGATTGAAGGGCTTTTCTGAAAATGAAGCGAGTATTATTAGGAAATCCACATTCGGGATAATTCGAGAGTATACAAGACCGTATACTGTATACCCCGATCTGAAGCGACATCGCTTCCTCAGAACCCGACCTGCCTCCTCGCGCGCACGTGTGCACGTCACGACCACCACCACCACTAGAAGCTCGCTCGCAACACGCAACACCTCAAGATGAGCGCCGTAAGCCTCCGCGTGTACGACCTCAGCCGCGGGATGGCGCGGCAGCTGTCGCCCGCGCTGCTCGGCAAGCAGATCGACGGCATCTGGCACACGGGGCTGCTCGTCTACGGCCAGTGCGTGCTGCATGCTTGCGACGAACTGGCTGCGCGGCCAAGTGCGGCAAGGCGACTGACGCCTCCTCCTCGTCGTGTGCACACAGAGAGTACTTTTTCGGTGGCGGCATCCAGGTCATGGCGCCGGAGCTCGTGGTCGCGCGCTACGGGATGCCCCCCGTGGAGGTCGTGCCGCTCGGCACCACGGACGTGCCCCGCGTGCGCTTCGAGGCGTTCCTGCGCGAGATCAGCCCGCGGTTCACGGCCGCGACCTACGACCTGCTGCGCCACAACTGCAACAACTTCTCCAACGAGCTCGCGACCTTCCTGCTCGGCGCGGGCATCCCGCAGCACATCCTCGACCTGCCGCGCGAGGCGCTCTCGACGCCGCTCGGGTGCGTGTAGGAACCGCTCGCAGCCGGAGAGTGTCCAGCGCGCTCCTGATGTGCACGCTCGCTCACTCACTCTCTCTCTCACTCTCTCTGGTGCCCACGCAGCGCGATGCTCCGCCCCATGATCGAGAACATGCAGCGCGAGATGAACGCGACCGGCGCGCAGCCCTTCGCGGTCCCGTTCAACGACCCGGCGTTCGCCAGCGCGACGCCGTCTGCCAGCGCTCTGCGGTTCAAGGTGTCGGGTTCGCCGACGCTACACTTGGAGCGCATCGTCGCACGCATCCGCCGCCTCGACGAGGGCGAGGACGCGAAGCTGCTCTCGGTCGAGGACGCGAAGCTGCTCACCGAGTTCGCGGCGCGCGTGACAGACGAGATCACGCTGGATGCCGCGGACGCGACCCAGCAACAGCAGCAGCTCTGGCGCGTCCTGAGCCGGCTGCTGGCGCGCGGTCGCGCGTCGCCGTTCTTCTTCCCCGCGCTCGGACTCTTCCGCGTGCTGCTGCTGCAGCCGGTGAGGAAGGCGGAGATCCTCGATGCGAAGAACGAGTGCTTCGACCACCTGCTGCACGTGACGGAGAGCGACGACCACGCGCTCACGGACGCACAGACGATCGTACTGCTCTCGGTGCTCGTGAACGGCTTCGTGAACCCGGTGGCGAGCGAACTGGTGCTCGCGCGCTCGGTGCGGTTCCTACCGTTCGTGTTCCGCGCGATCTCGAGCGCGACGCAGCCGCAGGTGCGCGTGCTCGCCGCGAACCTCGTCGCGAACTGCTGCCTCGCGCTCCAGATCGAGGAGGAGATGGTGATCACGACCGTCATCTGCGGCGCGGTGGAGACGCTCGACCGCCTCTCGCGCGAGCAGCTGCAGTCGGCGACGCAGCAGCAGACGGTCGAGGGCGTCGTCAGCGGTGTCGCGAGTCTGCTGCGCAACTTCGCGGCGGCGCGGAGCCTCTCGATCGAGCTGGGGCTGCCGGACGTGGTTCGCCGCCTGCACGCGAGCGCGAGCCTCGGCCGCCTCCAACCGCTGCTGTCGGAGGTCGTCGCCTTGATCTAGTTTGCAGCAGTAGAAGTAGTCCGTTGACCATCCATCCGCTTTGCTCGTCGAGTTCGCGTGTGCATCATGCCCGTTCGTCACACCTCCTCTGATGTCGTTGATGGCGAGAATGACAAAACTAGCCAAGCATGCTTGCATTATTGCCAATAATGCTTGAACTATTGCCTAGAATGGCAAAATTAGTCGTTCATGCTTGTCATTCACAAGAGCGCATTCTATCCCCCACCGAAAGCTCTCCTCCGCTCGTTCGTCCTTCCTCCCGTCCCTCAAGCAGCCATGCAGCTCGTGAAGCAGGTGAAGCTCTTCGGCGGCGCCGTGAAGCAGTTCTCGCACGAGAGCGCGACCACCAAGTGTGCGATGACGTTCTCGATCTTCCTGCCGCCCGGCGCCTCGGACGCCGCCAAGGTGCCCGTGCTCTTCTACCTCGCGGGGCTCACGTGCAGCGACGAGCTGCTCTTCATCAAGGCGCCGAACGCCGCGAAGATCGCAGCGGCGCGCGGCATCGCGATCGTCACCACGGACACCAGGTGTGTTGCCGTCGTGACACAACTCTCTCTCTCTCTCTCTCTCTCTCTCTCTCTCTCTCTCTCTCTCTCTCGGTCCTCACGCGGCGTGCGTGTGCATCGTCGACAGCCCGCGCGGCGTGAACATCGAGGGCGAGGACGACTCGTGGGACTTCGGCTCGGCCGCGGGCTTCTACCTCGACGCCACGGAGCCCAAGTGGGCGGCCCACTACCGCATGTACACGTACGTGACGAAGGAGCTGCCGGCGCTCATCGCCGCCAACTTCCCCGTGCTCGAGGACAAGTTCTCGATCATGGGCCACTCCATGGGCGGCCATGGCGCGCTCACGCTCGGCATCCGCAACCCGGTGCGCGCTGCTGCTGCTTCTCCCTCGCCACGCGCTCCCACCGCTGACTTGCTCGTCGATGCACGCGCGCGGCACACAGGACCAGTACAAGTCGATCTCGGCGTTCGCGCCGATCAGCCACCCGAGCCAGTGCCCGTGGGGGATCAAGGCGTTCACGGGCTACCTCGGGCCGGACCAGGAGACGTGGAAGCAGTACGACGCGACGCAGCTGCTCCTCAAGCACGGGCCGATTGCGGCGCCGATCCTGATCGACCAGGGCAGCGAGGACCAGTTCCTGGTGGACAAGCAACTTCTCCCCGAGGCGTTCGAGGCGCGTCGCCCGCTCTCGCGTATCAGGAGGCGACGAGACCGCCGCTCACTCTGCTCGTGTGTGTGCGTGTGTGTTGATGCAGGCGGCGGCGTACAAGACGAGCCAGAACGCCACGATCCGCATGCAGGTGCGCCACCTGTCACAGTCGTGTCTTCCGCCCTCCGATCTCGCCGACGAAGCGCTGACGACCGCACTCGCGCGCAGGAGGGCTACGACCACAGCTACTACTTCATCGCGACGTTCATGGAGGAGCACATCAACTTCCACGCGGACGCGCTGCTGCAGCAGTAGACGTCCTCTGCTCCCAGCTGCCCGACAGCACGTCGACGCGCCATCGCCTCCCATCTCAATCGACACACGTGACTGCAAAACTTTGGCTCGCCGTTCGCTGGTCGCTGGTCGCTGCTGCTTCTGCTGGGCGGCGATGTCACTCTCGGCACTCGGCAGCTTAGATAGATGCACTCACACGCACTCGCTCTACTTCGGATCTCTCTCTCTCACGCTATCGCGCTCGTGCTGACTATGCAGCTGTCGCCGCCGCCGACTCGCACCGGCTGGTGGCACGGCGCGGAGCAGAACGGCCGTGCGAAGTCGAGCGGTGGCAGCGCTGGTGGCGACAGCACACTCGCGGGGTCGGACGAGGCGACCAGCGGTGGATGCGGCGGCGTCGTCGCGGGACGCAGCCGGTGCTTCCGAAGGCGGCAGGACTGGTCCAGGATCACGTCGCCGAACGCGTAGCGGTACTCGCAGAACTCGGGGAACTCGCACTTGGCGCGCCGGTAGTTCCAGTAGCAGTCGGCGTCGATCATCGGCGGCCGCGACGTCTGCAGGTGAGAGCGTCAGCGCGGGAGCGTCAGCGTCAGCGGTAGCGAGCAACGGAGAGCACGACCTGCTGTACGACGGCACCCACCTTGTCCGACCGAGTTGTGCCCGCGAACAGGTTGCGCAGCTCGGTGCGGAGCTCGCGCAGGAACGACGGGTCTCCCAGGATCTCGCGATGCCTGGCGCCGTCGATCTCCCACACACCTGTCTGCAGGTGCTCGAGGGTCAGCGAGTCTGGTGTTCAGACACCAGAAACACGCGTGCAGGAACGCACCATGTGCGTGGCGCCGCTCGCGAGCGCTTGCTTGCGCTCGAAGAAGGTGATCTGGTCAAGTGTCGAGGACTTGAAGAACCCTTCGAGGAAGCCGCTCGCCGCGAGCGTTACGCTGTTTGTCGCCACGCTGCCGACGTCCTCGTCCCGATTCGGCGAGCACATCGGCTGACTGCGGCCGTGCAGCTTGTACTCGGCGTGGTGCAGGCGCTGGCTGTCGACGCCGTCGCCGCGCGTGGCTTGGAACGACCGGATGCTATCCTCCGAGAAGTAGACCGACTGTGGCACCTGCGTGACATCGACGATCGCGCCGCTGTCGCGTCCGAGCCACGTGTGTGCCCACGAGAGCGAGTGGTACGGCACCGTGCCGTCGCCCGTCTTGCTGCACGCGTGCCGCGAGCTCTGTTCGTTCTCGAATGAGAGCTGGTACCAGTGACCTTCCGTGTCGGCGTCCTGGTACTTGTAGTTGTGCTTGGTCTGTTCGTGTGTCCGCAGCGCGTGAGTCTCCGCATCCGCCAGTCCCGCGACGAGAACGAGAGAGCTGCAGAACGCACCGGCAGGTTGACGCCGTAGACGGAGTACACGGACGCGATCGGCGGCCGCTCCCAGGGTACGAGGAAGTCGAGCACGTCGTCGTTCTCGTAGAACCTGCGGCATCGACCCACGTGAGCAGACGATGCGAGGTCCTCGACGATGCGATGCGCCGCCAGACGCGCGCACCTCTCGCGCACTGCCTCGAGCTCGGCGAAGATCGGGTCGCGCTTCGCCATGTCGCGGAAGAACTGCCCGGATGCGATCTCGGCGCTCGTGTAGCTCTTCTCACGCTCCTCGGAGCCGCCGGCGTCGACCGCGTTCTCGAAGCGGACGTGGATGAGCGTCTCGCTGTCGTGCGTCGCGTTCAGCGTCGATGACACGGGGAGGAAGCTGATGATCGAGCCTACAGCGCGCGTCGCGCAGGTCAGTCCGAGAGCCACAGAGCTCCAGAGCGCTCATGCTGCGTACCGAAGGTGGCGACGAGCTTGCGGATCTCGCGCTGACTCACGGGCAGTCCCTGAGTGAGACCCGAGCTGAGCAGCTCGAGCGCCTCGGAGCTGCCGAGCAGCGGCGAACCGACCGCGAAGTACGCCGAGACGTGCTTGTCGATCCACGGCTGCCAGTTGTTGCGGCCGAGCTCGAGCTTGAGCCACTCGAGGAAGTACCGGAAGATGCCGTTGCCCATTGAATGCGCGATCACGACCATGCCGCCGTTGTCTCCGTGCAGCTCCACCGCTTGTTCGACTGCGTGGTGAGAGACATGCATGACATCAGCACCGCCTTTCGCAGCTAGCAGCAGCAGCAGCGACGGGAGCGAAGCCACGCACTCTTCTTCTTGAGCGACGTGAAGTACTTGTCCCGCTCTTGCATCATGGACGGCGGCAGGCGCCAGTCGTACGGCGCGATCACGAGCTCGTTCGGACCGAAGCCGAACGTGTCGACGAGGTCGCGGATGAGCGAGCCCCAGACCATGGACAGCGGCCCGGTGAGCAGTCCCGGGTCGAGCTCCGAGATCGCCGCCATCCCGTCCGCCGCTCTGTACGGATGTGTGTGAGTCAGTCGATGCCACGCTCGCCATCGCCATCAGCAGTGGCAACACCTATCCACGCACCGCAGCTTACACGCGACCTCGCTCTGGTTGGCGGCGTGCAGCTTCATGCAGCGCACCCAGCAGTCGCTCTGCGCCAGGATGCGCGCCACGTCGATCCAGAGCCCTGTACCGCACACTCGATCCCGTCACCAGCAGCTCTCGCACGCCAACCAAGCAGCCAAGCAGACGCAAGCGCCAGCCACGCACGGTCGCCAATGTTGACGTCGCGGTAGAGGTTCTTCTGGATCGTGTGGTCGCAGCTCACGCGCGACCACGCGTGCAGCTGCGAGGACGCGAAGCCCGGGATCAGCAGCACGGGGCGAGTGCGCAGCTCCGGTTGCTCCTCGGCCTCTGCCCGCTGTTGCTGTTGTTGTTGCTGGTGGTCAGCGGCGGCGTTGTCGCCAGCCACAGAGCCGCCGCCACTCCCAAGCGAGAGCAGCAGGAGCTGCACCGTCGCGAGCCACAAGAGCGCCTCGCGCGCTCGCATCTTGCGTCTCGAGTTGACGGCGACACACAAGACACGGCGAATCGGAATCTGAGAGCGGCGGCCAGCGTCTCAGCAGTTGTCTGCAGCAGCAGCGCCTTCTTCCTGCGTGCTTCCGCCGCGCTTCGCCCACGCCGCGCGAAGCTCAAGCCACTTTGAGGCAAAACGTGATCACAGGCGTCATCGAGCAGCTCCATGCTGATTGGCATCCTATACGAACTTCCTGGAAATTCTGACATATCTGATTTTGTTCCACTCTGAAAGTTTGTAAATCGAGTGTGTCACTACTGTTTCGCGATCTTCAGTATACTAAGCACGCTTTGCGCTCATCTGTGCGGCGGTTACAAGTCTTGCAACAGTCGAGCGGATGCGAAGTTGTCAAGCTCCTCTGGTGCTGGTCTCCTTCCTCTTGCCTGCTGTGCCTCCCTGCTCCTCCAACTCGCGCTCTTACCCTCTTGTGCGCATATTGCGAAGCAACCACGAGAGCTCCTGCAAGCGCAAGCGCATGCACCTGCTCAGCGGCGCGGTGCAAGGAAAGGCAGGCGAAGAAAGAGAACGCCGCGGTGTAGCCATCTTGTCTCCTCGCTGTTGCACACCCGCCCGCCCGCTGGCACCCGCTCCCATTTCTCGATGCATGCGCGCTCCCGAGCCGCAGCAGCCTCAGCTGCGCCGCAGACCGCGGAGAAGAAGGCGACGCCCTTCGCCTGGCAGCTGCGCGAAGCGTCTCTCGCACTCGCGCCGTGGACCTCGGACGCTCGTCGGCAGGCGTTCGTGCGCGCAGCGGTGGTCGTTGCGGAGCAATCGGAGCCGCAGTACGCACTCACGATCGCGGCCTCCGTGCTGCAGAGCGATCTGCAAAGCGCTGTCGCTCGTGCTGATGCTCGCAATGGGATGACAGCGCCGACTCGGAAGCAGTCGGTGCAAGCAACGCGCAAGGTGACCAAGCCGCACATGGTGCGCGCGTTCGAGCGAGCGGTGAGCGGTCGTGAAGAGGACGCGAGCTTCGCGCGGCTCAAGACGCGGCGGCTGGACAATGAGCCCTCGCGAGCGAGCAGAGATGTCGATGACACTGTGCGGCAATGGCTGCTGCGCGGCAAAGCGGCACCGTCGCGCCATGAAACCGTGCTCTGGCTGCTCTCGCGTATGGTCCTTGTGCGGATGCGCGATGATGGCAACGAGAACGGAGAGAGCGCGTGGGAGCTGTTGATCTGCGGAGAAGCTGGCGCGGCGGAGGCGCAGCAGCCGATCACAGTGTTGGTGTCGCCGAAGCGGGCGAGGGCGAGCGAGCTGGAAGGTGGCAGCAGAGCGAACGGAGAGAAGCGCGACAGCGGAGCAGTCCGGAGATCCGACTGGGGCGACAGCGATGAAGATCTTCCCGAGTACAGAGAACCATCGCGTCACACACACGGATACTCCGACATCGAGAGCGACACGAGTAGCGACGACTGCGACGGCAACGGCGATGACGAGCTTGATGGCAGGAGCGACGACGAGTTCGGGTTCGGTGCAGCGACCGGCGGGGGGGACGAGCACATGGCTGCTGGTGCGGCACCCGACGAATCCGTGACGATGCACGCTGACATGAGCGCCGCAACGGTGAAAGACGGCGCTAGAAGCTCACCCGCTGCCTTCGTGTCCACACCAGCAACGAGTGCGAACATCATGGACGAGCGATATGACGTCGGCGATCAGGACAACGAGAGGCAGCGTCCGAGCCGCGCGCAACTCTCGAGCGCCACCACGCCCAAGTTCGCGTTCGAGCCTGCAGCTCTCCGGACTCGCCATCGCAGTTCGAGCGCTTCCCGAACCAGCAGATCTGCGAGCGACTTGGACAGCGCTCTGACGAACGAGTGGACGCAGGATCGCAGGTCCTTCCAGCTCGAGCTCCACAGGTCGAAGAAGGACATCCGCGATGCTAGAGAGCTGCAGCGCAGGACCGAGGCGGTTGCGCACTTGCGCAGCCAGCAGATTCGGATGCAGAGTCAGCGCAAGCTGCGCGCGCACGACCAGAGACGCGAAGACGCCAGCAAGGTGGCGCAGCTCCTCTCGGACACGCTCGAGTACCACGAGATCCTCCACACGCTCGAGGCGCAAGTCACGCGCACGAAGATCTCCGCGAAGCGCGAGCAAGAGCGCCTGGCGCACAGTATGCGCGTTGCGATCGGGCAGGGCGACAAGCACGTCAAGGGGCCGGTTCTGGGCCCTGGTCCGCTCTCGCAGCTCGAGATCGACGCACTCGGCAGGAGAGGACGCACCAACGGGAGGCATCCGCAGCAAGAGCGCGATGGCAATACGTTCGTGTACGACCTGCACGGCCGCCGCCACGCCGCCGACGACTCTGGCGGCGTCGCCACGCTCGGCGCCTTCGAGGCCGCGATGCGCAGGATCAAGCGCGCGCTCGATCGGAACGGCACCGGAGACAGCGACCTGGTCCATCGCTTCCGCGTGTCCGACGCAGATCGCAGCGGCACGCTCAGCCGCAGCGAGTTCGAGCGCGTCCTGACCACTTGCGGTGTCACGCTCACGCGAGAGCAGGTGCACGTGCTCTTCCAACACTTCGACCCGAACCGCAGCGGCGAGATCGACTACGGCGAGCTGCTCTGGGGGTTCTTCAACCGCCGCGCGTTCCTCAAGAAGTGGCAGCTCCGAAAGACGAAGCTCTCACCGCACGAGATCAAGCTGCTGTTCTACCAGTACGACCGCGCCGGCCGCGGAGCACTGTCACTGCGGGACTTCCAGCTCGCGATGGACGACATCGGCTTCCAGCTCGCGGGCGACGAGCTCAAGCTGCTCGCGCTCAAGTTTGACGCGAACCACGACGGCTTCATCGACTACTACGAGTTCCACGCGTTTGTGAGCGGCGGAGACCTCACTGCGGCGGACGCGGGGGAGAGCAGGAGCGAGAAGATCGGCGGAGTGCCACGAGATCGCAGTCAGAGCGAGAGCGTCGAGCAGGTTCTCGCAGAACTCCGAGTGCTGTCAGAGACGCAGGCGCGGATCCGGCAGAGCATTCGATAGAGTCACGCTGTGAGCGCACACGGCGCGAACATGGCGACGACAGCACTGGAGCAGATCTCTTGAGTGCGTTGTCTCTCGTGTCATCAAGTGGGCTGGTGTCGATTGACTCGCATGTTGAAGCAACAAGCACTTTTTGTGAACCGAATCGGTGGTGTCAGCAGATGCAACCCAATCGTCAAATGTCGGAAAATAAGTCCAGATCCAGCGTTCAGTGGTCAGCTGTATCCTGGACTTCATAGTTTACCTTTTCCAGTTTTCCAGTTTTCCAGGGATCAACTTGCGTCACTTTCGAAGTCGACAAGCACCGCGCAACTCCGTCCAACAAGAGCCGCCGCGATGCCCGCGATGGCTATGGAGGTTGCGTGCAAAGGGATCGTGGCGTTCCCGACGATGCCCGGCGAGTCGTTCGTGTACAGGATTCTGCGCGACGAAGGCAGCGTCAAGTTCTGGTTCCAGGACCGAGCGACGTACGCCGAATGGTGCGCTCTCGTTGCCAACGTGTGCGGCGTTGGGAACGCCACAGTCGCTCACCAGACTCGATCTCTTTTGCGCGTCCTGCTTAGGGAGTCCAAGAGCTTCGAGCCGTACGATGTTCTGGAGTTTGGCGTTGCGCAAGTGATCACTTCGATGGACGACTACATCTCGGTACTGCTTCCGGCTTGCGCGATCTTGGACGAGCTCGTTGTTCCCAGCTGAGAGATGATGCGAATGTGGATGGACTGTTGCTTGCCGTGGTGTAGATCTTCCAGAGCTGTCTCGAAGAAGACGCGAGCAGCACGAAGAGCGAGGCTGTGCGCAGCCTCAGCAGACTGGGCAAAGGGTGTCTCGTGCTGGAGCTCACGCCGGTCATGCGAGTCTTCTCGGTCGTCTCGAGACCGCGGGTGCGCGTAGACCTCGCGCTGGTCGAGCAAGAGCCGCTTCAAGTCGCACACGCTCGGATTCGCTCCCTCGAGTTGTGTCTGAAGGCGATCGAAGTCGACCGGGAGCGAGAGCGCGCGGCTCGTGTGAACCAACGGGTGCTCTTCCTGGAGAGCGCCACGGTCTCTCAAGCGATCCAAGTCGGCGAGTGGCTGCGGTGGAAGCAGCGCGCCTTCGACGTCGGCAGCGAGCACTTTGACGTCGGAGAAGACGGATGTATCAAGTTCCGCACCGCCGGCACCTTCGTCGTCACCGTCGACATCCAGCACTCCCGTCACACTGGCTCGCCCGCCAGACTCTTCCAGCTGGCAGGGCGAGGCGACTGGGAGGCTCGAACCGTCTCAAGCGCGAACAGCACGTTCCTAACGCACACCCTCGTCATGGAGAGAGGCGATGTCGTACACATCGACTGCAAGGTCGCCACCATGATCTTCGAAGGCACGACGCTGACGGTCATGCCGGTGCACAAGTGAGATCCGAGTCTGTTCCAATCAAGAAGGTCGAGAGCTACAGTTGGCGACGCCAAGGAGCGTGGCGGTTGATCATCTCTCACTCTCGAACTTTCATCGCAACTAGCATACAGCACACGAGCGCCATGGAGCTTCATTGCGAGGGAGTCGTCTCGTTCCCGTCGCGATCTCTCACTTCGTACCGCTTCAAGATCCTGCGCGACGGAGAGCACGTCAAGATCCAGCTCAACGACCGAACGAACTACCACGAATGGCGAGAGCGATCTCATGAGCTGCTGGGCGTCGTGATGCTGCTGACGCCTGTGTGTGTGCTTGGGGACTTTCGACAGGCAGTCGCCCGCGTTGTCGGTCAGCGATCTCCCGCAGCTGAAGATCACAGGAGACGACGCTACGCTCGACCGCTACGTCTCGGTAGGCGGGCGCTGCTCCTGTGAGCTGTTGTCGCGTGTGGTTGATACGCTTGCTATGGTGCTTCAGATCTTCCAGAGCGGTCTCGAGACTGTTGTATCTGACAGCGGATCGAGCGAGTGCCAGCGCGACCTCGTTGACGCCGAGGACGGACATCTCCGACTGGAACTCACTCTCGCTCTCAGCGTCCTCTCCGTCGTCTGGAGCAAGAGGATTAGCGTGGAGATGAAGCCTGTCGAGCTGGAGCCCATCCAGTGCGCCGAGGAGAAGATCCGGGACCTCGAGGAGCAGCTCCGAGTGATCACAGCCGACAGAGAGCAAGAGCGCGTCGCAAAGGAGAACCGTCAGGTGCTTCTCCTCGAGTACGCGTCACCCAACTGCACGCTCCAGAAGGGCGAACTGCTGGTGTGGAAGCACAGCGCCGTCGACGTGCACAGCAAGCACTTCGTCGTCTACCCGAGCGGATGCGTGACAGTCCAGACGGGCGGGCGCTACGTCGTCAGCCTCATCGTCCACCATTCGTACCAGAAGGACCACGGGAGACACTTCGAGCTGTGTCGGGGGAAGGTCCGCTGTCAGTTCACAGTGTCGTCCACACACAGCACCTCGCTCTTCTCGGAGGTTGCCTACTTGGAAAAACACACGATCGTGCACGTCGTGAGTAGAGTCGTCACGGGTGTCGCCAAAGGGACGATGCTGTCGATCATGCCGGCGGTCTACCACTGAGAGGAGCTTGGCTCGCGATGGCATCCTCGGGCATTGAGGGCATGGGAGTCGTGTCGGTACGACGTCAACCAGAGGCTTCAAGCAGGTACCATGACCGCAGTTCGTCGTTCCCCGTCAGGACGAGTGCCATCCGAGTCTGCTGCGAGGGAGACGCACCGAACACGAACTCTATTGCGTGGCGCCTCTACCAGCATGCGCTGGAGCTCAGCAGGGAGGGACTCTACAGCGGCTCGAGCGTGTCGAGCGGCCATCGCGGCGTGTAGCGCGCAGTGGACGGGTCGCTGCGCATGCCCCTGCGGTGGCGCTCGAGCCCCGCCCACGCGATCATCACGCCGTTGTCCGTGCACAGCCGAGCAGGCGGGAAGACGACGCGGACGTCCTCGTCTACTGCGACCTGCTCCATCTCTCGACGCAGGTACGCGTTCGCGGCGACGCCGCCACAGACGACCTGTTGCATCGCCGCAGCACGAGTGAGGCGACGATCGCTCGGTCAAGTGCCACGCATCGATGAAGCCGCACGTACGATGCTGGAGATGTCCGAGCCGAGGCGCTCTTTCCCCCACTGGCACGCGCGCCGCGCTCGCGTGACCAGCTGCCCCACCGCTCGTCGCTGGAACGACGCGCACAGATCCTCCTTGGTCTTCTGGTCGAGCTCGCCGAGCTGACGCAGCACCAGCAGAGCGTGAGGACTCTGCACGGGCGATGTCTACACGCAGACTGACGGTAGCAGCGCCGCACCTGCTTCACTTCTCGCAACATGGCGGTCTTGAGACCGGAGTAGGAGAAGTCGCAGTCCTGCGCGGATCCCAGTCGCGTCAAGCGTCAAGACCCCTCACCCACGACCTCAGAACCCAGCAGCAGCAGCCCACCTTCCGGTGCTTCATCGGCTCTGGGAACAAGAACGCGCGGTCGTTCCCACGCTGCGCCATCTGCTCGATCAGCCGCCCGCCGTGCATGCCGCCGCCGTCCTCCGGCGCGATGTCGAGCATCCGCGCGACTTTGTCGAACGCCTCGCCGACGGAGTCGTCCAGCGTGTTGCCCAGCAGCTCGTAGTCGCCGATGCCCTGCACAGCAGCAGCAGCAGCAGCAACGCGTCGGGTGAGCCAACGCCGAACGGCGGCAGCCACGCGAGAGCAGCGTGCGAACCTTCGCGAGCACCAGACAGCAGTGGCCGCCCGACACGAGCAGCACGACGAAGGGGAACTCGGGTCGCTCGACGCCCGCTTGCGGCAGGCGCGAGACGAGCACGTGCGCCTCGAGGTGGTTGATCTGCAGGAAGTCCACCGACGGGTGCGCGAGGCAGAGGTCGCGCGCGGCGACGAGCCCCACGTCGAGACACGGTGCGAGTCCCGGGCCGGACGTCACAGCGATCGCTGTCAGCTGGGAGGCGTCCGCGAGTCCGCTGCACGCAATCGGCGGAAGGGCGAGCGTCAGATAAGCGACCGAGCGGTCGTTGATGCGCAGCAGGAGCTCGCGAGGCGCACCTCTGCTCGAGCGCGGCGGCGACCACATGCGGCAGGTTCTCGGCGTGCGCGCGCGCCGCCAGCGCCGGCACGATGCCTGCTCACGGCGTGGACACTGCGGTCAGCAGCCGCCTCCTACGCTCAGCAGCGCTAGTGACACAATGTCGCAACGCACCGCGCCACTTGGCGTTGAGCTCCCATTGAGAGGAAACGACGCTGCTGAGCACCGCGCCGTCGCCGTCGAGCACCGCGACCGCTGTGTCGTCGCAGCTCGTCTCGATGCCGAGAAAGTATGACACGCTGCGCCGCGCGCCCGTAGTATCCGCGGTGGTGATGACAGCAGCAGCGATAGACGGCAGACGCGCGGCTGCACTGCGGCGCACAGACGCCATCGCGTGCGCGCGGCGCACGACCAGCAGCGCCATCCTGTCACGACGTTCCGGCGCTGGTTGCCGAATGTGGTGTGCAAATCAAACGCGCTAAAATGCGATTCGCACTTAGCCGCGTATTTGCTGCCATGTCTCATGATTGTCCTCGAAAGTCCGATTTTCTTGACCCCATCTATTTTGCTCGATAATTAGTTTCACTTGAATTTTGTATCTAGCCAGCGCACCTGCAGCC
Organism: Globisporangium perplexum; assembly: GCA_023333865.1. Classification (NCBI taxonomy): domain Eukaryota; phylum Oomycota; class Peronosporomycetes; order Pythiales; family Pythiaceae; genus Globisporangium; species Globisporangium perplexum. Next base: position 2,968 of record JAASFS010000128.1, on the reverse strand, counting down.
CCCTTTTCCACTTGCGCTCACTATCGGAAGCCGCCATCCCCAGCCTTCGCGATGGCGTCCACGTCGTCGTCGTCGCCCGCGAGCGTGGCCGCCATGGCGCAGCAGATCCAGCGCGTGGTGGCGCGCGACGGCTGGGCGAGCGACCAGTCGGCGGCGCCGGCGCTGCAGCAGCTGCTCGGCAAGCTCACGACGCTTAAAGTGGACGTCGCGCTGCTCAAGGACACGGGCATCGGCGCCGCCGTGCGCAAGCTCACCAAGCACGCGGACGACGTCGTGCGCGGCTACAGCGCCAGCCTCACGCGCAAGTGGATGGAGCAGGTGGGCGTGCCGCCCGCGAGCGCCGCGGGTCGCAGCCGCCCCGTGAGTCGCGAGCCGTCCCCGTCGCCGTCACCTGCCGGGAAAGGTACGCGCGAACTTAACGCCACCCGCCCGGATACGGCAGATCAGATGAGCTCACCGGTCGGTCGGTGGTTCGTGCTGGGCGAATAGCGGCGGACGCGCAGCGCCTCGAGCACGCGCGCAAGCGGCTGCAGGACCGCTACGCGACGGAGAAGGCGAAGCGCGACTCGCGCACGGTGCAGGTGCTCACGCGGCCGGTGGCCAAGGGCCGCAAGGGCACCACGATCTCCGCCGCGCCATCGCGCAGCTCCGTGGCGCAGAACCGGCTCCAGCAGCAGCGGCGCGCGGGCGGCGCGACGACGATGACGACGACGGCCACCGGGACGCCCACCTCACGCGGAGTCGCGATGGTGCGCACGATGCCCGCGTCACGGCCGGCGAGCAGCTCCAGCGGCGGCGCTCTGTACGTGGACGAGCGTAAGCGTCTTGCGGCGAGAGACTCACTCTCGCTCTCTCGCTCTCTCTTGTGCGTGCGTGCGGCAGGTCGCGCGAGCAGCAGCACCGCCTCCGCCAGCAGAAGCTGCGCGCGCTGCGCGAGAAGAACCTGCGCGAGAACGGCAGCCTCAACGACGTGTACACGAGCGGCGCCGGACAGCGGCCCGCGGCTGCAGGCGGACGGAGCAGCAGCGCGTCCGCAGGCGCGCGAACCGCGCCGTCGTCGGCGTCATCAGCGGCGGCGACGGCGGCGGCGGCGCGCAGCCGGGCGGTGCCTGCTGACGCGCCGGTGACCGACCGCAAGGCGCTGCTCAACAAGATGTTCCCGCGCGTGTGCGGCGTCGGCGCCGACGCGAAGGGCGACGCGCGCAAGAGCCCGACGGCGAGCGCCGGCGCAGGTGCCGGCGGCGCCAAGAAGAAGAACGCGGCGGCGCTCAACGAAGGGCAACGCGAGGTGCTCGCGTGGCTCAAAGGTGCGGTGCGCGAGCTGATCGGCGTCTGTGCGTGTCACCCACCTGCCGCTCACCAGTGCACTCTCGTGTCGCGCGGCCGCAGCGCTAGAGGTGGACATGAGCGAGTACGCGCCGGCGTTCTTCGAGAACGGGTTCGACTCGGTCAAGCTGCTGGGCAACATCGAGAAGGAGGACCTGCCGGGGCTCATCCCGAAGAAAGGCCACCACCGCCTGATCCAGCAGGCGCTGGACGACCTCAAGCGCAAGCACCGCACGGCGGCGGCGTCCCGGTCGCAGGCGGCGCACCGGGACCGGCAGGCGGCGCCGAAGCGGCGTGGCGCGTACAGCGACGACGACGACAGCGACGACAGCTTCGTCGTGAGTGACGGCGACGAGTACCGGCCGGGGATGATCTCGGGCATGTTCCGCAAGAACAAGGGCCGCAAGCGCAGCTACTCGTTCGACTCGGTCGACTCGTACAACATGGAGGCGAGCTACGACGAGATCCAGCACGAGGAGGAGCGGAGGTGCGTCGGCTGTGAGAGTGGCGAATACGAGAGTGGAGAGTGAGTGTGCGGCTGACAGACGGTGAGTGTGTGTGTGTACAGCGCTCGGTACGGCGAGTACGAAGACTATAGAGAAGACCTGCGCAACAAGAACCTGCTCAAGAAGAAGAAGAAGTGAATACATGCGCGCGCTCGAGTCGCGACTTCCACGTCCGCCGTCCGATTCGTCCTGGGAGGAGGTCTCAACCCCTCGCTCGCTCTTGAGGCTCGTAGCGAACTGGGAGCGAGCGCCATGAGATCCCAGCTCCCGACTGATACTAGTATGATTCCTACAATGAAGTAGGCGAGTGGAGCTCAGCTCAGCTCGAGACGAACTCGGACTTCGCGATGGCCGATCACTCGGAGCTCAAGGCTCCAGTCGCGAACTGCCTGCCAGGCGCTCACGCCGATCGCCAGCACACTCACTCGCTCACGCGAGGCGATGGCGTCGCGGCAGATCCCGGTCTTGCAGCCGACGCTGTCGGCTCTGAGTGACATCGACGAGCGCGACGAGTTCGGCGAGCACGCCAGCACCATCGAGGACTCGCGATCTCCCAACTCGACTCGCCCGCCCAGTGACCAGCAACCGCACGATCGTCCTCGAAGACGCGCGCGACGACCTCGACTCGTTCCACTGGATGCGCATCCCGCTTACGCAGCAGTCGTCGACAGTGAGCAGCGCCGAGTTCGAGGATGCCGACAGCCTCCGGTCGCTCGACACCGTCCACGCGGGGGCTCCGAATCGCAAGCAGGTGGAGCAACGCTACCACCGAGTCGCGACAGTGGTGGAGAACGCGCTCGGCCGCCCGATGCCGCAGATGGAGATCCGCTTCCAGAACCTCTCGCTCGCGGCGGAGCTGCCAACGATCGCGAACGAGCTCGCCGGCATGTTCGCCAAGGAGAGCGTCGTGCGCAAGGACATCCTCAAGAACATGAGCGACGCCTTCACGCCCGGCACCATGACGCTCGTGCTCGGCCAGCCGGGGTCCGGCAAGTCGGCGCTCATGAAGATCCTCAGCGGCCGCTTCCCGATCCACAAGAACATCACGGTCGAGGGCGACATCTCGTACAACGGTCAGGAGCAGTCCAAGCTCACCACGCGCTTGCCGCAGTTCGTCGCGTACACGACGCAGCGCG
>JAASFS010000127.1:0-33006 GCA_023333865.1 Globisporangium perplexum | reverse complement strand
CGCGGTGCCATACAAACTCGACTGCACACGCCGCGATTCAGCTCCACGGATCGGTGGCTCGCTGGAGGACGGGCATGTGCGTTCTTTCGCTTCTGTCGCTTCCTGCTCCTTGTTGTCCCTGTTCTCGATCTTCCAGTACCCGCAATGAGGTCGATCGATACTTGAAAAGTGTGAATGTAAACGCACAGTGATCACCCTTCTAGGTACGAGATCCTTCGATCAGCAAGTGTTTATAGTGAAAAAGAAGAGTGTCGACTGTACTCGGATTCCCCCTCACGCAGACAAAAGAAGATCTCGAGATCGACGCCAGCAGCAGCAACAGCACCTGCAGCGCGGATCGTCGTCGCCTCCGCCTCCGTCCCTGACGATCGTCGCTCCACCCCGCCCGACTCTCCCCCACTCCGCCATGATGCGCGCCAGCTCCTCGAAGCAGCAGCCCGCCGCCGTGGCGTGGACCACCGCTGGCAACGCCCCGCTCGACCTCGCCGACCCCGTGCAGGCGGCGACCCACGAGCACGCGAGCTGGCAGCCGTACGACTTCAACGGCGGCACGACGCTCGCGATCGCCGGCAAGGACTTCGTGGTGGTGGCGGCCGACACGCGTCTGAGCACGGGCTACAGCATCCTGAGCCGCGACGAGTCCAAGATCAGCCACCTCACGCCCACGACGCTGCTCGCCTCGCCGGGCTCGCACAACGACGTCATCCAGCTGCGCGGCGTGCTCAAAATCCGCGCGCAGATGTACGAGCACGACAACGGCGTGGCGCCGTCGACGGGCAACATGGCGCAGCTGCTCATGAACACGCTCTACTCGCGCCGCTTCTTCCCGTACTACGCGTTCTGCATCCTCTGCGGGCTCGACGAAGACGGCCGAGGCGCCGTGTACACGTACGACGCCATCGGCTCGTACGACAAGGTCACGCGCGCGGCGCAGGGTTCGGGCCAGCAACTCATGATCCCGCTGCTCGACAACTTGGTCGAGCACAACTCGCGCACGGACCCGAAGAAGGAGCTGTCCATCCAGGAGGTGCGTGCTGCGCGCTGTTCTGGCTCTGTTCAAGCGTGTCACGGCACTCTGACACCGAGGTGGACGGCTGTGTGTGTGTGTGTGTGTGTGTGTGTGTGCATCACCAGACGAAGGAGATCATGAAGGACGCGTTCGTGACTGCTGGAGAGGTGCGTTCGTCGGCTGCGCGCTTTGCACGTCTCGGTGTCGCCGCCGATGCCGCTGCGCACTGTTGCCGTTCGCTGTTCTCACGTGTGGCGTGTGTGGCATGTGTGGCGTGTGGGTGACGACAGAGAGATATCTACACGGGCGACAGCGTCGAGATCTTCACCATCACTGCGGCGGGCGTGGCGAAGGAGGTGTTCCAACTCAAGAAGGACTAAGCGGCGAGGGCCACCGGAGGACACTCACGCCAGCCGCACGCAGCCGGTGGCGTTGGATCCAGCGATAGCTCGCGCGTGACCGACAGAGAGAGAGAGAGAGAGAGAGGAGCACTCGTGGGCGAGCCGATGGCGTCGGAGGAAGAGCGCTCCTCCGTGTTCCCAGCTTCAGGCTCCGCAGCGAAACACGACGCGTAGCATTCCGCCGTGCGCTCTCCCGTCGCACAGTGTGGTAGGTTTAGCCCCCTGCAGCGCAACCCATGAGCTCTTTGTCCGGCGCTTCATTACTGGCATCCGGTGCTTCCCCGCGCCTGTGCGGCCTCAAACGCTCCGCTGCCGGACGCGCGTCCTCCGCTGCCTATGCTTCTCGGTTCTTGAGCGCCAGTTGCCGCACCTTGCGCTGATATAACTCCGGGTCGTTCTTGAGGTCCATGTAAGGCTCGCGCTGCGCCGGGTCGCCCATGTTGGGCGCGTCGAGGAGGTCCTGCACGCCCTTGAGGATCTGCTTGATCGTCACGCTCGGCTTCCAGTCCTTGTCCTCGTTCAGGATACTGAGGCACACCGTGCCGGACGGGTACACGTTCGGGTGGTAGAGCGGCGGCACGAACTTGACGAGCGGCGGCTTGCTCGGGTAGTCCTCCGAGAACGTGAGCGACATCTTGTACACGCCGCCCTCCCAGTCCGTCCCGGCCTTGCCCGGGATGCCGGCCTGCCACACCATGAGGTTGAGCGAGCCGTCATCGCTGGACACGGGGCGTGCCCAGAACCCCGCCGGGTGGTCGCGCCGCCAGTTCTTGCGCTCCTGGCGCAGGCGCTGCACTGCGATCGAGTCGTCGCTCATGCTGCTGTCGGCTTCCGCGGTGCAGTGCGGTGCGGCTGGAGGGAGACGCGGGACGCGCGCGCTGCTGCAGACGGCGACAGCGGCTCTGCTCGTGTCTTATTTCGCGCTGAGGGATTTCTGCCACCGCTCTATTTGTCCCTCCTCGGGGGCACAAATCGCATCCGTAATTACGCTTTTAGTAAATAATACCAACTCGCAAGAAAACAATACCGAGTGCACGAAAAGACACACCAGGACATCTTCGTTCGGATCGCGACCACGACAAGCTCGCACCGACCCGACATGGACTCTGCGGAGGTGCGCGCGCACTTCGTGGCGCAGGCTTCGCGCCAAAGAGAGCTGACATGTGCGGCGCTGTTCCTCGTGCGAAGAGCGAATTCTCCCAAGAAGACGTGCTGCCGATCGCGAAGACGGTGCGTAGCAACAACTCTTGGAACCGATCATGCACACTGACCCGCTGCGTTGGTTCACGCCGACCACGCTGTCTGCCAGGCGATCGAGGCGGCGCTCAAAGATGCCGTGTACAACCGCAAGAAAGTGCTCGACTGGTCCAACACGCTGGTCGCCGCCGTGCTCACAGGGCTCCAGAACCTTAACAAACCCTTCAAGTACGCCGTCACGTGCATGATCATGCAGAAGACCGGCGCCGGCATGGCCACGGCCGCGGCGTGCTTCTGGGACCCGACGCTTGACGGCTACTGCACAGTGTTGTGGGAGAACAGCACGATCTATTGCATGGTGGCCGTGTACGGCGCCGCGATCTCTCCCTCGGCAGCCAAATTCGACCACTAGGTGTGTCGTCACCAACGTCGTGTTCGTTGTCTTCGGATCTTGCTTCTGTCAAAACGAGCAGCTCTCGTGCTTCAGCTCTCCTCCACCGTGAGCAGTGAGCCGAGGAGTGACTGCGCAGCCTCATTCACTGGCGTCGGCGGCGTGCCGCTCCTCGGCAGCAGCTCCTTCAAGCGCTTCACCAGCGAAGGTCGGTGCGACTTGAGCTCCTCGAGGAACTCCTGCTTCTCCTGCGCCTTCGTCTCCGCTTCGCTGTCACCGCTGCTTCCGGCACCGCCACTCTTCACCGCTTCGAGCATGTTCTCCAGCGCAAAGAACGCGCGGTGTAGCGACTCGTCGTGCTTGGACACCTCGATCACGCGACAGAACGTCTGCAGTCCGCCATGCTTCATCAGCAGCCAGCTCACCTGCGGGACTTGGGACACCATCGCCAGTGCGCCTCCTGCAGCTCGTGCGGTCTCAAAATCTTCTCCCTCCTCCTCCACCGACGCGAACGCGAGCCACAGCCGGATCTTCTCCTCGTTCATGAAGACCTTCTCCACCACCTCTTCGTTCGGCAGCAGATTGCACAACGTCTCGGTCGACGCGCGGCGCACCAGCTCGTGCTCTGAGAACTGCAGATACTGCAGCGTCGTCAGCCCCTGCGGCTCCGCCACGATGCGGTTCTTTGTCTCGTCCGACACACTCGCGATGTTCGTCAGTGCCATGAGCGCCTCGAACTGGAGCAGCTGCGTCTCTCCCTTGCACAGATCGAGAAGCGGTCGGATCGACGAGAACAGCGACGACGATGGGACGAGGTTCGGGTTCGTGCTGATCAGGATCTTCGCGATCGCCTGTCCTGCCGCATTCGAGATCTTCGTCCCGTGCTGCTGCTTCGCGAGCGGCTTCGTGTCCTTCGCGCCAGCCGACACGTTTGAATGCAGCGAGAGCGGGATCAGCGACTGGAACACGCCGCTCTGCACCAAACTGCCGCGGAACTCGGCCACTTCCGCTGCGTGCAGAGCGCTGAGCACCGCCATCTCGACCACGTTCTGAGACTTCGTGGTCGAGTACTTGAGCAGCTGCACGAGCGTCGCAAGCACATCGCGTGACTTGAGAACGTCCTTCACGCGCGAGTGGACCTGCTCAGGCGAGTCGCCGTCGTCAAGCGCCGACTTTTGCTTCAGCGCCTTCTGGAGCTCCTCGTACTGCTCCGCTGTCATCTCCATGCCGTCCATTTGCTTCTTCTTCAACGCCGACTCGGACGTGAGCACGTGGTGAAGAATGTACCCGATGCCGTAGTAGACGTTCGAGCGGTACCCAACGTGCGCGTGGTGGTCGCTCGAGCTCGACTTGGCCGCCGGGAAGTCCACTTTGAACACACTCGTGACCGCGAGAGGGCGTCTCGCGAACGCGTTCTTGACGGACGTCATGGTGATCATGTAAGACAGCGCCTCGATGCCGCGCTCTTTCGGAGACGCTCCGCTCCAGTACATCTGCCGCTCGATACTCTTGCTCTCAAACGCGTGCGCGTGCTCCAGCACGTCGAAGATGCTGTTGAGGATGAGTTGCCCATCCGCACTCTCCAGTTCCAGCGTCTTCTCCACGATCCCCAGCTTCACTTGGATGCTCAGCGCACTCGCCTTCAGCACCAGGTCTTCGTTGTCCAGCGCCGCCTGCAGCATCCTGAAGATCTCCACGCGCAGCACGGGAGGTACGCACGCCGTCCCGTTCTCGACGCCGCACACACTCGCGACACAGTCGACCCATACTTCCTGGAACTGCCGCGTGCGTTCGCGTTTGTCCACGAACGTCCTTGACGCGACGAGGAAGTCGTAGATGCGCGAGAGAAACAGAGTGCCGTCGTTACCGGCTTGTTGCACCGCCCACAGCGCAAGCTTGGCGTTGGACAGGAACAGCGCCGACAGGAGCAGACACGACGCCGATGCGAGCTCCAACTGGTTGCGGTCCTTTGGGCTCGCCACCAGCACCGGAGACACGCAGAACTCGCGCACCAGCTTCTTTAGCAGCGCGTCGTTCCCCTCGAACTGTGACAGACACTGCGTGAACACCAGCGGGAGACGGCTCAGCAGCACCTCCTTCGACGCCTGGCCCTCCTGCGCCTCCACCTGCAGCGCGTTCGCTGCTTTCGAGTGGAAGAGCGAGAAGACGCCGAGTTCGTGCGCCAGGTTGGCAAAGTGCTGCGTCTTCTGCTTCAGCGCGCTGTGGCCGCCAGCGTCTTCAGACACACCGCCCGCCGCGCCGATAGCGAGCGTCGAAATGAAGTGCAGTAACCCGTCGAGCGCGCTGATCTGCAACTCCAGCTCCTGGCTGCGCAGACCGTCGAGGATACCGCTGAGCACGCGCCGGGCCTCCTGGTCGTCGGCACTCGTCAGCATCAAGTGCTTGAAGAGGAACGCGCAGAGCTTCACGATGGACTTGCGACCCGCGAGCGGCATCAGCGCGTACGATGCCTTCTCGTTGCTGTACTCGAGCGCGACCTGCGCGTGAAGGAGCTCGACGACGATGTGGAACACGGACGGACCGCTGTGCTGGTACACGAGCGCGGCCAGTTCCATCGACGCCGACGCCACGACCGCCAGCAACCCGACCACACCAGAGAGCACGGAGAGGACGGACCGCTGAGTCGGTTCATCCGCGCCGGCGTCGCCGTGCATCTCCAGCAGCCGCTTGACGACGCGCCAGAGCACGATCAAGCCACCCTTGCTCTCGAGCTCGCGCGGCACCGCTGCCAGGTCCGAGAAGCACTTCATCTCGAGGAACTTGAGCGCCTCCTCGGTCTTGGGCTGCTGCTCCGCGATTGCGCGCGCGCCTCTTTCCACGCCGGCGGAGACGGCGTCCAGCGCCTTCTGCAGCCCGTGCGCGTCGTCCTGCACGGCATCCTTGATCTTGCGCGCGAGCGCCACCGCCGCCTTGTTGGACGGGTTGCGCTGCAGCACCATGCGCACGTCGGCGAACCCCTGCGCGAAGTTGCCGAGCCCCACGTGCGCCTGCGCGCGGCGGTAGCGCGCCTTCTCGCTCGCTGGGTCCACCGCCAGCGCCGCAGAGCAGTCGGCTGCCGCTGCCTCGAACTGTTCGAGCTGCAGGTGACACATCGCGCGGTTGCTCCAGAGCAGCACGCGCTGCGCAGTGGCGTCGCTGCCGTCAGCACCATCGGTGGCGGCTGCGAGTCCCTCGGAGTACTTGGCGATCGCCGCCTCGTACTGCTTGGCGCTCACGAGCGCGTTGCCCTCGGCGCGGAGCTGCTCGATGTCGCCCATGGCTTGTTCTCGAATACCGGTGCGTTTGTGAGCAGGATCACATAGTGATGAAATCAGGAAGTCGTGCTGTCCGAAGATCTTGAACAGAGTATGCTGGTTCTCTATGTTGCGGTTTGTATGCATCCGTTTACACTCGCCAGCCTATTAGTGGCCCTGTCGGTTCGCCAAAATCCTCCAATCCTTCACCACACAACCGAAAACCAAGCAAGCGGGGAAGAAGAGGAAGAGCTCTCCGCACTGCACGCACTCGCAGGTGGCGGACCAAGTGACCGGCGGACCAAGCGACCGACCGACCAAGCGACCGACCGACGCGCCATGGCGGACGAAGACATCGACTCGCTTTTGGAAGCCGGCATCAAGGCCGCTGCGCAGCTGCAGCAGGTGCGTTTCCCTCCCCTCGTTCCTCACTCGCTCGTTCGCCACCGCCGCCGTTCTGACCGAAGCACGCGTGAATTCTCGCTTGTGCGCAGCCCGCTGGTGACGCTGCGCTCTCTGCAAGCGCCGACCCGCACGCCCCCAAGGACGAAGCTGCCAAGAAGAGCCGCCGCTCCCGCTCCCCAGCTTCACGAAGCAAATCGCGCTCGCCGCGGCGCAGCAGTCGCCGCAGCGGGCGCGACCGCGACCGCCGCCACCACTCGAGGTCGCGGTCGCGGTCGCGATCCTCGCGCCGCCGGTCGTCGCGCCGCTCGCGCTCGTCCACCCGCCGCCGTGGATCCCGGCGTTCGTCGCGCAGAAGCCGCAGTCCGCGTGGAGACCGCAAGCGCCGCAGCCGCAGCCATTCTGGAGAGAAGCCACCGCGCGCGCGCAGCACGTCGGCGGATCGAGCGGAGCGCGCCAAGCAGCGGGAGCTCATGGAACTCACGCGCGACCACCGCACTGTGTTTGTAGGCCAGCTGACGCAGAAAGTGCGCGAGCGGGACCTCGAGCAGTTCTTTGGCAAGCTCGGGAAAGTCGAGCACGTGCTGCTCATCCGGGACAAGTTCACGAACCGGTCCAAGGGCTTTGCGTACGTTGAGATGTCGAACTTGGAAGATGTGCCGAAAGTGCTGATACTAAACGGTCAAATTCCAGATTTCCAAGCCTTCCCGCTCATGATCAAGGCGTCCGAGGCTGAAAAGAACTTCGCGGCGCGCAAGGACTCGGTTATGAACTCCGCGGTGGCTGCCGAGTCGGAGAGTTTCACTGGATCAAATGGCGGAGGCTACAGCGGCGGTGGTGGCGCTGGCGGCGGCGGGTTGTCTGGAGCTTCGCTGTCTGCGGCGAGTCGGATCTACTGCGGCAACCTGCACACGAACATCACGGAAGACGACCTGCGCTGCGTGTTCCAGTCGTTCGGCGAGGTTCTCTCGGTCACAATCAACCGCGACGAGATGGGGCGTTCCAAGGGCTTTGGCTTCATCCAGTTCAACGCGCCGCAAGAAGCGAACTTCGCGCTGGCCAAGGGGAACGGGCTCGAGCTTGCCGGCAACTACTTGCGCCTCGGCACTGTGGGCGACCACGGGGGCGGCGGCCACGGACACCACCAACACGACTTCCACGCAGGCAGAGGCAGCAGTTGGAAGCTGGAAGATGACGAAGGAACCGGGCTGAGTATGAACTCGCAGTCGCGCTCGGCGCTCATGGCGAAGCTGGCGAGCGGCAAGAACATCTTCCCCACTGGCGCGCAGGCGTTCCCTGGCGCTCCGAGTTTGGCGGCGACGCCCGTGCCAGTGGCCCCGGTGAACCCGGCACTGGCGCAGCATGCGGAGCGTGCCGCCGCGTTGGCGTCGGTGCAGATCGAAGGCTCGGAGTCGTTCTGCTTCGTGATCAAGAACATGTTCGACGTGTTCGCGGAGAAGCGGTCGGGCAACTCGGAGTGGCACGTGGAGATCAAGCAGGACGTGGAGGAGGAGTGCGGGTCGTACGGCAAGGTGCTGCACAGCTACGTCGAGCGCGAGAAGGAAGGCGGCCTCGTGTACGTGCTGTTTGACAACGCGAAAAGCGCGGTGGAGGCGGCCAAGATCCTACACGGCCGGTGGTTCAACCAGCGTCAGATCAGCGTCCGGTATCTGTCTCCGCAGGAGTACGTCGGGATGTTCCCGGAGGTGCGCTCCGCCGTCCAGAGCGCGCGGACCAGCAGTTCGTAGAGCGGCCGCGTGCTGCTCCGCCACGCATCCTGCATCGAAGCGAAGCTGCGAGCGGCGCGTCCGAGAGCCTTCGCGTACCGCAGTCGTCAGTCGTAGCTCGCTAGCACGAGCGACCGCTACCCAGACGCACTCGCTCGGCTCGTAAGGCTTCGCATACAGTTTACATTCGGGGTCGTCGTTCTCACTCGTCCTGCTCGGCGCTCTCGTCCGTCGTGTTGTCGCCATCGGGCTTGAGCGCGAGCGTCTGCTCGACGATCTGGATGAGCTCGTCGATCTGCGCCTCGGAGAAGCGGCCGGCGCAGTCCTCGACGATGAGGTGCACGTCCACGAGCTCCACGGGCACGTGGTTGATGAACTGCAGCTTCTCGGCTGGCGTGAGCGACAGCGCCGCCTTCTCGACCTCGCGCAGGAAGCGCCGCACTTTGTCGGCGTCCAGCTGCGCGCACTTGGAGTGCGTCTGCGAGAGGAACTTGAGCACCTTGTGGTCCATCCAGTTGCGCTCGGCGTACGCCACGCTCGCCGACTTGTGCAGCCGCCCGTCCTTGCGCTCCTTCATGAGCTCGAACACCTCGAAGTCGATCAGCGCGCCTTCGTTGATCATCAGCACCTTCATCGTCGTCGCGCAGCGGAGCCGCAGCAGCCAGCAGGTGGAGGTGAGCAGGCCGTCGCTTTTTGGTGACTGGCCACGACACTTTTCGTGAATATTACAACAAGAAAAATAATATTTAGCAAACCCGAGCAAGATTTGAAAATGGCGGAGCGCGCCATCTTCAGCAGCATACAAACTCCAAGATGTCGGTCCGCGAGGACCAAGCGCCGCTCCACATCGTCCCCGACGCCCGCCGCCGCCACCTGTCCGCGACTGCGCGCTGCCCGCCTTCGATCGACGGCCGCCACCCCTTTTAAATACGTTCTTCTATCGCTTCACTTGGACGGGTTGAGCTGCCGCGACCGCAGCACCATCGTCATCGTCGGGGTCTGGATCGCCGACCGCGTCCGGCTCGAGATCGGCGGCGTGCACCGCCGCGAGGCGGCCCGCGCGATCCGCGGCGGCACCCGCAGTCCGCGCACCGGTGGCGTGTCCTGCACCGCGGCGAACTCGTCCGCCAGCGAGCGGAACACCGAGGCCATCGGCACGGGCGAGCCCGGAGGCGTGTCCAGCCGAGGGGGCGACGACTGCGAGTACTGCGAGAAGCCGCTGCTGATGCTCGAGCCCGGAGACAGCGACAGTCTCGGCAGCGGGAGCGGCAGCGCCGAGAAGCGCATCCGCCCGGTCGCCGGGTTGATCGGCCGCTCCAGCACCCGCCGCCGCTTCTTCGCCTTCCGCGGCGGCAGTGGCGGGTTCTTGTGGTCGAGCATGCGCGACGACGGCGGCGGCGTGATCTGGCTCAGGCGGAACTCGCTCTCCTGGAACGCGATCGCGTGCTCGAGCTCGTCCAGAGCGCCGCCCGGCGCCTTGCGCTTCTGCGGTGGCTGCTTCTCAGGCGTCCGGAAGTCGGCGTCGTCGTCGCCGTTGGAGTTCGCGGCGCCGCTGCGGTCGCCCGTCACCCCTTCAGCGCTCTCGCGCGCGCCGTGGGCGGCGGCGTGGAGCTGCGCTCGACGGAGACGCTCCTCGCGCTCGATGCGCTTGTCGACCTCGTGGAGAAACGGCGGCACGGGTGGGATCAGCACCCGCAGACGCGGACGTTCGACGGGCGTCGGCATCGGTGGGGGCGACGGCGGCTGCGGCGAAGCAGACGCGTCGGACGGCGGGACGACGTCGTCGTCGAGGTCGCCATGTCGGCGCCGCTCGGCTCCTGCGGCGCTCGTCGGCATGTGCAGCGTTCGCTCTCTTGCTGCGCCGGCCGTCGTCGTCGCCGAGAGAAGGAGGAAGGCCCTAGTTAGGGTTTCTCGGATAAGTGCGGCGCGCCAGTTTCCGTGAAAAATGCGAGGGGAAGGGAGGATTTGTGTGGTTCCACAGGCCCACAGTGGCGGGTCACGAGCGGGAATGCCAACCCAGTTGTACTTGGTAACAGTATGTCTGTTCCAAGCAAATGCCACGCAAACCTCCGCGGGTTTTGTATCCTGCGTGCCACACCAGCGTTTACACCGCTGTGGGTTGGCGGGTCTCATGATGCAAGCATTCGAGCTGTTTGTTTGTAATTTGTCCAGGCCGAGCAGACTCCACAGTTTCTCTTCTTAACCAGCATTTGGCTCGTCAAAGTCAAGAAGGTCGAACCCGAAAACCCGTGGCGGGCCGTTATTTTACGTACAATCTGGTGTGGTGCGAGAGACCCGGCCCGCGAGAGTGTTTGGCGGACGGCCAGGAAGAGCTCGCTCCAGCACAAGAAACGCGCTCGACGCCCCGTAGCCGCACGCTCGCCGCCCAGTAGCCGCACGCTCGACGCACCAACGCTCGCTCGCAGGATGCTCAGCCGATCGATCCGCCAGGCCGCCGTCAAGGGTGCGCGCATGGCGTCCACCAAGCGCTCGAGCGTGAACGGCCCGGGTGCCTTCGAGACCGCCTACCAGGTCTTCATGAAGAAGAACGTCGTGTACGTCGGCACGATCCTCGTCGCCGCCGTCGTGGTCGAAGGCGTCTTCGGCTCGGTCACGAACGCCATCTGGGAGTCCTCCAACCGCGGCGTGAGTACCTCTTGATCTCTCGTTCGTTCAGCGCATGTTCGCTCACGCTTCTTGTGCGCACGCCGCCCGCGTTCTGGTGGTCCACTCGCGCCTCTTTGTGTGTCATCAGCGCCTGTACCACCACATCGACTGGAGCCAATTCAAGAGCGACGACGATGACGAGGAGGAGGAAGAGGATGACGAGTAAGCGTGCGTGTCCGCCCGTCAGGCAGAACGATCAAGTGAGCGAGCGAGCGAAAGTCACGACAGGTGGACAGGCAGGTGCGCAGCTCCGGTGTCGAGGAGCTGCCAGTCCCTCGTCGGCCAAGCGAGCGAGCGAACGCTCGGACTAAAGCAGTGAAACACGAGGAGATACAGTGGGAACCAGCAGCAGCAGCGCGAGATCTTCCCCAAGCCTCCGCACTTGTGCTCGTGTCTCCCCCACCCGCTCTTGGCTTGCGGCCGCGCGCACTCCTCTCTATCGCTAGGCGCCTCCTTCTACTCCTCCTTCTTACCGAGGATCGCGGCGGCGGCGTCGATGCGATACGCCTTCGAGTTCCCCGGCCGCCGCGTCACCTTCAGCGCGCGCTTGTCCAGGACGCGCTGCACACACACACACACCGGATGAATCAACACCTGCTCGCACCTCACGCTCGCCGCCACAACGCCACAACTCCGTCGCGCTCGCACCTCAATGTCGGTCAGAGTCACGCCCGCCGCGACGCAGCGCACCATCGCGAAGTAAAGCACATCGGCGGCTTCTCCGGCGACGTCCGGGACGCTCTCGGCTTCCGCGAGCTCCTGCGCCTCCTCCACGAGCTTGTTGCGCAGCAGCTCCGGGTCGCTGAACAACCGCTTGGTGTACGAGCCCTCCGGCGCCTGCTGCAGGCGGCTCGCGAGCATCGACTGGAGGTGCTGCACGCCCCCGCTTTCACCCCAGCACGTGCGCGTGTTCAGGTGGCAGAAGCCCGCGCCGGTCTGCTCCACTGTGAAGCGCAGCGCGTCGCTGTCGCAGTCCACGTCCAGCTGCACGAGCGCCTGGAAGTTCCCGCTGCTCTCGCCCTTCTTCCACAGCCCCTGCCGCGAGCGCGAGTAGTACACGCCGCGGCCGCTCGCGATCGCCGCCAGCACGCTCTCCTCACTCGAATACACGAGCCCGAGCGCAACGCCGCGCTCGTCTGCCACGACGGTCGTGAAGAGTCCGTCCGGGCGGTCGGAGCGGAGGCACTGGACGAAGGCGCGACCGGCGTCCACGAACTGCGAGCGCTGCGCCGCCTCCGTCACGACCGGCAGCGCCGGCGCCACGACGTGGATGCCCTTGTGGTGCAGCTCGGCGATGCGCGGCAGCAGCAGCGCGCGGTCGAACGTCTCGTGCTCAGGGGCGACTCCCTCGACCGCGAAGAAGGCGCCTTCCGGGAGCGCCGCGCGCACAGTCTGCAGCGCCGCGACGAGCCGCGCGAACTCGCCGCTCTCGCTCTGCACGGTCTCCAAACCGGACACCGGCGCCTCGAGCGCAAGCACGACGCCAGACACGACGTGGGCCAGGCGCTCGACCTTGTCGCGCAACTGCGCAACCGCTTCCTCCGTCGTGAGCGCGTTCGCGTCCACGGGTACCATTAGCAGCACGCGCGCCGCCGGGAGCTCCGAGACAGCGGCTGCTGCCTGAGCCAGCGCCGCTTCGCCGACTCCGGTCGCGGCCACCAGCACCCTGCGCGCGCCATTGTCCAGCCAGCTCGCCGCCTCCGCCATCATGTCACACGCGAACGGCCCCACGAACGCGCGCGCGCTCAGCAGCGCCGCCTTGAGCACCGCGTCGCCAGCATCCACGTCAGCGACCTGGGGACTCGCGAGCGCCGCCGCCGGCAGCCGCGCGTAGAGGACGTTGACGACGCTCAGCTGCTGCACGAGCGCCGCGTCCGCGCGTGCGTCCACCTCGGCCACGAGCATGCTTGAGTTGCTTTCGGAACGATTGCGAATTCATTCATTTGACTGGATGGACAATTACGTTTTATTACGAAACTAGCACAGTACTTGAGGGCTGAAGTCTGGCGCGAACGACCTTGACGAGCTCTTGACGAGCTCAATGCTGGCACCAGCACAGCGAGCGCGTGAATACGTGGACACGTGGAGATGGATGAGCATCAGGATGTAGGGTGACGATCAAGAGGTGCCCCAGCGTCGACTACACATCTTGTAGCAAGAACGTGCAACATGTTAACACGGATTCGATGCATAGCCTTCCCCGCCGATCACACGACGATGAAGCGCTCACTCAGTACACGGTCACCTCTCGGTCATTGAGCGGCTGCACGGGCCGAGCGCCCTTGCCGCCGTCCGTCGCCTCGCGCGTCGCGAGCTGCTGCTTGAAAGACTCGAGCGACTCCCGCGACGCGTACACTGGCGATTGCACGATCCACCAGTCCACACCCTCGGTGCACGGCGGCGTCGTGAGACTCCCGGCATAGTTAAACACGCTGCCTTCGCTCATCTTCTCCGTCAGCAGCGCCGAGTACGAGTGCGACACCTGCACCGTCGTGTTCACGGATGGCACAGAGTTCCACACCGCCTCGAGCCACGGGTGCAGCTGCACGAGCTGGCGCTGGCGGTGCTGCTTGGGGGTTTGCTGCTGCTGCTGCCCCTTGTGGTGCTGCCCCTTGTGGCCCTTGTGGTGCTGCCCCTTGTGGCCCTTGTGGTGCTGCTGCTTGTGGTGCTTGCTCTCCGCTTCGCTCGTGAACATACCGATGACGAGGAGACTCGTACCACCCACTTCGCGATGCACAAAGTGCGTCTCAGCCGCGAAGCTCTTGTCGTTCACCTTGTGCTCCGATGGCATGTGCATGTGGAACTGCAGCAGCTCGTACGTCTTGTCGCCCTTGTGCACCTTGCACGTCGTCGTGTTCGTCGCCTCCCACTTGAACGTGTCCTCGTACGCCTTGAGTCCGAACGAGGAGCAATCGCCCGAGAACGTCAGCGGTGCCTTCTGCTTCGCCGCGTCGCTGCCTGGCGCCGCCGTCGCGCGGATGTCGATCGGGGACTGGTTCCTGCCGGCGCAGTCCGGGTAGCCTTGTCCCCACTTAACTGGAGCCAACACCTCCGTCACGTCTTCGCCATCCTTGTATCCCCACTTGGGGCCGTGCGCGCCGTCAGCGACGACAGATGAGGCGCAGAACGCGATCGAGATCGCAGCGAGGAGAGAGATCTGGGACTTCATGGCTCTGGTTCGCGGCGAGACTTGGAATGAGAGTGCTGGAGAGCGAGGATCGGCGGCGGCGGCGGCGGCGGCGGCGGCGGCGGCGGCGGCGGGCAGCGTGTGTGCGCGTCGGTCGAGAGCGGAGATGAGGGGGTACGGTGCGTGCGATTCGCGACTGCGTTTCAACGACAACAGAGCGTAGGCGGGCGGTTGGCTACGAGCTGTGTCGGGGAGGCAGTAGCGGCGGTGGCACTGGCAGAAGCACGAGCGAACTCGCGACTCGGGATACGATGCGCGACGCGAAGTGTGTGTGCGGGGAGCGGAGCAGATTCGCGAATGCCAGGCAAGGTTGCTCTGGATCGCCGCGCTATTCTTCCCGAGACCGCAAGATCCGCAGCGTCCAGAGAAGAAGACCACACGCGCGGGACTCTGTGGTGGAGATCACCAGCCAGCCAGCCGGGTCCATGGAGCGCGAGGATGAGCAGGAGGCTGGTTGGACGGCAAAGGTGCTCGAGGATCCAAAGGGGTTCAATGTGGTGATTAGAGATTAGAAAGTGATTAGAGCGATTAGTGGTGTGCTGCAAGCTCGACGGGTGCACTCGAGCGCACCCACGACTCTCTCTCTCTCTCTCTCTCTCTCTCTCTCTCTATCTATCTATCTATCTATCTATCTATCTCTCACTCTCTCGTTCTCGTGTCTTGGACTTTCGAGTCGGCGAGTCGGGGTGTTGTGTTTCGGGGTGATGAGCACCAACTCGCGAGTTTCTGAAGTTTCTCGCGTCGTCAAACACTACTGCTGCTTGAAGCAAGTGCTCCGCTCTGCAAGCACGCGACGAAAGGTGCTGGCGGCGGCGCCGAGCGAGCAGCAGCGCTTGCTCCGAACAGAGCCTCGAAGTTCGACCTCGCGACGCCGAGCTCAACCGACGACGAGCAATGCATCGAGGGCTCGCTCGCAGATCGAGTTCTCCTGCAAACACACGCAAGGCAGCACGGTGGCGAGCGTCCGGCTCACCACTCTAATTGCTCGACCGCTGTTGCTAACCTGTCTCTCGCTTGCGGGCGATCCTTGAGGATCTCCATCGTCAGTAGATGTGAACCTGGAAATGCCCCCAGGCCGCGCAAAGCACACAAGGGAACACGCTCCTGCTTTCATCGCGATCATGAGACTCGCAGTGCAACGAACTCCAAGCTGCGTGTGTTCTCACTGCTACGAACAATGAACGAGCTGATCTCTTACGACAATGCATCCGAGCTTGCTGTGCGGTGCCATGCTCGCCTTACCACACTTGTTTGCTTTGGCATCGTTCGCAGCTACAGCTGGAGGCTTCTGCTCGACTCGAACATTCCTAGTTGCAGTTCCAATCGATTCGGACTTAAACGAATCGACTGTTGACGAGACACCTGCACAAAGCCCAATCAAGCACAGACTGCGATGGACGCGCTTGCGGCGGAGGACGCGTGCCTGCGCGGCGAGTGGGACGCGGCGCTGGCGCAGAGCAAGACGCTGCTCACGCGCGGCAGCCGGGAGCTCGCGGACAGGTGAGCGGCTGTGCTCTTGCGACGTGTGCGGGAGGCGACGACGACTGGCTTGTGACGGATGTGCACGTGTGCGGCTGCACGCAGTGAGCGACTGCTGTCGGTGTACCTGCAGAGCGTGTTTGAGCTGGAGAAGCACGACGAGGTGGAGGCGGCCAGTGAGGTCGTGCAGGCGCTCGAACCGCTGACATTCGAGCTCGCGTTGCAGTGGTACGTTGCGCGAGTGTGGCGCTGAATGAGTCCGTGCGCTGACGAGAGCGGGCGGCAGGATCAACTTCCTCATCGCGATGAACCAGTCGGAGGCAGCGATGGAGGAGATCGCCGCGCGGAAGACGCACCTCCAGCACCTGCTACTGCAAGTCGACGGGGACCACGCTCAGCACGCACTCGAGTACGCGCGCCTGTTCGACGCGCTGGTGTTCCAGATCCTGCTGCCTTCCGAGAGCGTCGCCACAGTCCGCGAGGTGATCTACTCGGACGAGGTGCTCGACGAGATCTCCAAGCAGGTGCACTGTGCAGTGGAGTGTGCGTGTGGCGAGCCTCGCTGGTGACGCTGTGTGTTCGGATGCGTGCAGAAACTACTCGAGCGGATCGACAGCTTTGTCGACGAGCACGTCCGCGCGACGCCCGAAGCAGCTCCAGCCCTACCGCCCGCCAGATCCGAGGCGACGCAGACGAACCTCCCGTACGCGTTTGGCGGCACGACGCCATCTCCTGTGGACTCGAAACGATCTGTGCGCTCCTCGCAGAAACAGCACGTGGAGGAAGACGACTCGGGCACGTACGTACTGATCGGCAGCGCGGTGCTGGCGGCAACCATCGCGGCGATCGGCGTGATCCGGTACAAGGATCAGCTCGTTCCCGCGATCTCGAAGGGGTTGGCAGACGCAAAGTACGCTCTCTTTGATGCATAATAGGACTTTGGCGCAATGCTACTACACGCGCGGACGAACGAGCTCTTTCTGGACCGCGGTTGCAAGTCGAAGCGGAAGCTTCTGGTGGAGAGCAGCAGGATGGAGTTGATCTCCAAGGTGCGCTGCAACAAACTACGCGCCACATCCATCAAGGATATGTTGCGTGGTCCACATGAATAGTTGAAAGTACCGTACCCCTTGGAATTTATCACTACCAACTCTCTATACAGTCGAGATGGCGGGTGGCTCAGGTGCAAAGCGCAAAAGGAGTGAGCGAATTCTCGTCGTCGCCGTCGCTGTTGCGCGTTCCGCCGTCCGTCCGTTCGCCGCCTTAGCAGCAGCAGCAGCAGCCCCAGTCCCCTCCCAGTGGCCCCGATGGAGCGCGACCCGTGTCCGTTCCGCATCGTCGACGACGCCGGCGGCGGCTTCGTGCTCGGAGCCGTGTTCGGCTCCGGCTGGTACACGTTCAAGGGTGCCCGCAACTCGCCGACGGGCCAGCGGTTCCGCGGCGCGATCTACAACGCCAAGATGCGCACGCCCGTGCTCGCGGGTGGCTTCGCCGTCTGGGGGCTGCTCTTCTCCTCCTTTGACTGCTCCTTCGAGGCGCTGCGACGAAAGGAGGACCCGTGGAACTCGATCCTCGCTGGTGCGGCCACGGGTGGCGCGCTGGCGGCGCGCGCTGGCCCTCGCGCAGCCGCGGGGCAGGCGCTGATCGGCGGCGTGCTGCTAGCGGCTATCGAGGGGCTCAGCATCATGATGAACGAGTGGGCGGCGGGCCAGGCGAACGCCGACGCCGACCTCGGCAACCCGGAGCTAGACGAACAGAAGCTCGCGCCGCCCTCCTTTTAGAGTTTATATTGCGTGCATGGGACGACGACGACGACGACGACGACGACGCCGACGCGACACGGACGACAGATCGACCGCCGCCGACACCTCGAATGGCAAGAGCACCATCAGCGTGTGAACTCTCGTTCCCTTCGTGCTCTCGCTTCTCTCTGGCATGTGCGGTGTCCACAAGCGGGAACAGGCACCAGCAGGCAGCAGCAGCACCAGCAGCACCAGCTACAGGAACTCCTCACACCACTTGCTTCACGACCGTGTCCATGACACACTGGCCGTATACTTGTTGCGCATCACAATCCTAAAGCGACACACGTTTCGCACTTTCGCCAAAGGCTTGTTCGCGGCGGCGTTGACGACAAGCGCATCAAGTGCTGCGCGCGGACGGCTGCTGCCTCTGCTGGTCTTCCTCCTGTAGCTCCTCCCCTGCGCCATCAACACCGGCTCGCCTGTAGTACAGCCTCACCTCCCGACCAAAGCTCCCCGCGATCAACTCGCATCCAGCGCGCGATGGCGGAGATCAGCTACTACGACGCCGACCTCACAGATGCGATCGAGAAGCTCAATGAGCTCATGGGGAAGCTCGCCAAGGCGCCACCGGGCGTCAAACCGGAGGTGCGTGCTCCGCAGACGAACGTATTGAGGCGCGAGAGCAGAGAAGAGCAGCTCACTCTGTGATGAACGCTGCAGCTACTTGGGATGGCCGAGAAGAAGATGAAGGAAGCCGTCGAGCTCAAGAAAGGCTACCAGCTCGCGCTGCGGCAAGCTCCGCGGGAGGAGGCGAGGTCGTTCCGAGAGGTGCGAGCCTGTTTCACGAAGGAGGAGTGAGACGGTTGCTTCACCCTCGGCGAGGCGGCTGACTCGCTCGCGCGTCGGAACTTCATGCACTCCAGAAATTCGAGGAGCTCTCGCACCGTGTCGAGGAGCTGACGGAGGAGGTGAAGTGGGCGAAGACTGAGCACGAGCGCAGCGGGCTGTTCGGGGATCGCACGCCGCTGGGAGGGCCGGCGAAGGGCGGCGGCGCGGGACAGATGGGCAACAAAGAGATGCTCGACAAAGCCGTCGACATCCAGAAGAAGACCGAGAAGAGTCTCGTGAGCACGCAGAAGTTGGTCGAGAACTCCAAGGAAGTGGCGATCGCCACGGGCGAGCAGCTCCGCGAGCAGCGGCAGCAGATCGTGCAGATAACGGACGAGGTGATGCGGATGGAGGACGGCTTGCAGCGCGCCGACAAGCTCATCCGCACGTTCGCGCGGCGCATGGCGACGGACCGTGTCATCCTCGTCTTCACGCTGCTGGTGTTCTGCGGCATCGCGGCGATCGTGATCTACAAGTCCGTGCACCCCGAAGACTCGACGTTCTACGTTCCAGATGAGGTCACGCCGCCCAACCCGGTGGACCTGTATAACAAGACCGTCACGGCGATCAACAGCACGATCAACGGATCGTAAGCAGCTAGGACGCCGCTCCTCACCATCGAGACGGTGCGCCATTCCCCCAACCTGACCAGGAGCTTTCCTCTCTCGTACCCGCTGGAGCTCCTACTCGGATCCAGAACCGCCGCCACTGTCAGTGTCGCTCGACTCGCTGTCTTCTTCATCTTCTTCGTCTTCTTCGTCATCGCCCACTGACTCGCTCCCACTGGAGCCGCCGTTGCTGCCAGGATCGTCCTCTTCTTCCTCATTCCCGTCGCTCTCGCTATCCTCGAGCGATGGCAGCACCTCCTTCAGTTGGTACAAACTCGCTAGCTTCGCCCGATGGCCGGGTTTGTGGACCTGCATCTCGTCCAGCACGGACTCGCTAAGTCCGTTCGCGAGCAGGAACGCAGCGTCGTCGTAGCCCGCGTCGTGGAAGTTCGGCGCGTACTCGATCATACCGATGCTCGCGAGCCAGTTGCCGATCTGTTCCTTTCCGGCCGCCTTCGCGATGTGATCTGTGAGAAGCTGGGAGATCTCTACGTGCCCGAGCGCCTTCGCCACGTCCAGCGGAGTGGTTCCATTCTGCGAAGACAGCGCTGTGAGTACCATCTGAACGCTCACCTCACGAAGCGAACCAGCACACCTTCGTTGGGGTGTGCTTGGTGCCAGCTTCAAGTAGCATCCGTGCGATCTCGAGGTTTCCGCTGAGTGCTGCGAGGTGAAGGGCGGATGCCCCGATCTGCGTCAAGTGGTTAGTGGATCGCCACATCGCCTGCCTACCTACCGCGTCCTACTCACATGCGAGTCCGTCCACCGCGCGATATCCGAGTGGGGGTGCGCAAGCAGCAGCCGCACGACACCCGCGTGTCCGAACCGGACGGCGACATGGAGTGGCGAGTAGCCGTACTTGGTCTGCGGCAACGTGTCGCTCGTGTAAGATCACGGTATCGAGCAAGCTGCGTGCGTGCGGACACACGACGTGCCTTGCCGACAGAGATCTTGTCGCTCTCATTCTGCAGCAAGGCGGCCACGAGAGCTTCGTCCCCAAGCGCACATGCGAACTGGAGCGACGTCCACGTGAGTGAGCCTTTGGGTGATCCGGCGTCCAGGACACCGTCGCCGTCGCCGCCGCCAGCGGCTTCGCCTTGCAGGAGCCCCAGCTCCTCCAGCTGCATCGCAGCGCGCGAAAGGTCACCTCGAGCTCGAAGAATCAGTGTCAATGGCGTGCAGCAGCGGATGAGCGAGACACGGTCCAGACACGGCCGAGAGGATTGGAACGAGTGGCGGGGATATGAATGTGTTGCACGGAGCTGTCGCACTAGTAGAACGGCCACGACTTGGTGAGGATGAGTGTCACGATGGTGACGAGCAGCGCGGCGATGAGCAGCACCATGGGCTCAGGTGGCTTGTAGAGCTCGCGGAAGCGCAGGTTCTCGTTGCGTAGCAGCAGGCGGCGCTTCTTGCGCATGGCGCTCGCGAGGCGGTTCGTGAGCCCGCGGCGCTTCTCGAGCGGGAAGTTGAAGTGCTGCTTCATCTCCTCGCGCTGGCGGGTGGCTGCCGCTGCTGCGCGCATTTCCTGCTCCTGGTAGTCGTCGTCGTCATCATCATCGTCGTCGTTGTCGAACCTCTCGCGCGCGTTTGCGTCGTGGAGGAAGCGGTCGCTCTCGTTTTCCCCATCATTGCTGTTGGTGTCGGCAGTGACGTGTGGTCGGCGCTTGGCGAAGCCGTCGTGCTGCGTCGATTCGCGCAGCGAGTGCACCGCTGCGTCGAGTCTCTGGCGCTTGTCGCTCGCGGCGTACGCGGCGGCGCTCGAGCCTGGTCCTCCCATGTGATCGATCTTCCTGTGCACCAAGCGACGCGATGTCTGAACCAGTACAGTGGGAGTCGAAATATTGATGTGTCCGTTCAAATACGCGCGACCTTCGTGCGACCTCGTCGTCGCTGCCAGAAGAAAGACAAGCGCTCACATCCGAGCAAGCAGCGTCAAGAGCACGACGAAGCCGGCGCCATGGTGAACCTCCGCGGCGAAGCAGCGCGCTTTACGCTCTACCTCTCCAGTGCGTCGCGCTCAGCGGCTCCAGACCAGCTCCTCACGCGCTCTCGGAAAGCTAAAGCCGCTCTTGCGTGACTCCCCCAGTCCCCGTGATCTCGACGTACATCTACGCGCAGCCTGACTGCATCAACTTCATCGTGAACCGCGTGGGTTGCGTGCTGACTCACTGCTTGGCGTGCTCTCGTACTCACGCTGTGACGCTCGCTGCTTGCAGTGGAAATACATCTCGTACCCGCCGCAGGCGGTGTCGCGCGAGGAGCTCTACGCCAAGATGCGCGAGATCGCCCGCGAGGACCAGACGCCGCCACCTCCGTCGACGAAGGCGTAAGCCATGGCGTGCATACAGCCACGGCCCAAGCAACTGGATAGTAACGGCAACAAGAACGACATACTGACAGGGAGAGTCGTATGGGTCTCGATGCTTCCACGTTATGCGCTGCTGCCAGTTCTGCTAGTATCGAGGTGATGATGCATGCCAGACGCTCAGAGACTCCCTTCCGCCCGCGTTCTCGGTGTGCGGGTGGCTGCCGCCTCGCCGGCCCCCCACAAGCGCTTACTGCTTTCTTAACAGGCAGTAGATCCGCGTGTCGTTGTGGATCATGTGCAGGTGGCGCTGCTCGCCACGCAAGCACATGAGGAGCCCGCCGAAGCTGGCGTAGATCGCAACCACGTTGCCGCCCTCGTGGTCGTACTGGAACACCTTGCCGTACATGCCGTAGTCGTATCGGTCGAGCAGCGTCGGCTGCAGACGGGTAGGGAGGGAGGGGGAAGGGTCAGCACTGAGTTCTGCATCCACTCTCCTCATCGAGAGCGACACGCAGAGCGCTTGGCTGACTGACCTTGCCCGACTGGTTGTACGTGCCGTCGTCCGGCTTGCCCTCCAGGTCGAGCGTGCTCACGAGCGCGAACGTGAACTTCTCGTTCTGGCGCAGGCGGTACACCTCCGAGTTGATGTCGAGCGTCAGCTCCAGCTCGTACGACACGCCCTTGCACACCACGCGCGTGACTGCCGCAGCCACCCAATCGCTCGCCCGTCAGTCGCCTACGCCGCCCAGCGCGGCCTCTCGCGCTCCGCAGCAGCAGCAGCCGCACCTTTGTCAAACTTCTTGCCGTCCGGGTTGATCTGGCGCACCTCGAAGATGTCCTCGAAGAGCTCGGTCGCCATGGCTGCTGCTGGTGCGCGGGCTTGGCCTGCTGCTGCTGCTGATTCCTTCCTCTACGAGCTGCTTTTTGGCTTGTTGTGGCCGCCTGGTCGACTGGTGTCGAGCAGTTCGCCCTCGGTTTTGTCACTACTACTGATGAGTCGGATGACAAAATATGCACGTATTGGTCAAAAGCTGCATGTCTCCAGTTTTCTTACCCAACCTCAAAACGCGATAGTGAAGAAAACAGATGTCGCGCAGACTAAAATTAGAGCCAAAGAGAAGCAAACCGCCGCGGCGCCGCACGCCGCTCGACCTCACTTCCTCTCACAGCTCCAGGTCGGCAGGCAGCTCGCCGTCGCGCACGCGCTTCCGCCCCTCGTCCCCGCCCCTTCGACCAGACCAGCCAGCCCAGCCCCAAGCTCCGCCATGGCGTCCCCGAAGGAGGAGGAGTACGACTACCTCTTCAAGATCGTGCTCATCGGCGACTCGGGCGTCGGCAAGTCCAACCTGCTCTCGCGCTTCACACGCAACGAGTTCAACCTCGAGTCCAAGTCCACGATCGGCGTCGAGTTCGCCACCAAGTCGATCGTGGCCGAGGGGAAGACCATCAAGGCGCAGATCTGGGACACCGCCGGCCAGGAGAGATATAGAGCCATCACCAGTGCGTACGTGTCGCCTGCCAACCTGCTTCTCTGTCTCGCCGACGGCTGTGGCTGCGATTGCTGCTGCTGCTTGGAAGCGCAACTCGTGGCAACGTGACCTCTCACGCGCGTGTGTCGTGCTGCTGCAACCTCAGGTACTACCGCGGCGCGGTCGGTGCGCTGCTAGTGTACGACATCACCAAGCACGTCACATTCGAGAACGTCGAGCGCTGGCTCAAGGAGCTGCGTGACCACGCGGACGCCAACACGGTGATCATGCTCGTGGGGAACAAAAGCGACCTGCGCCACCTGCGCGCCGTGTCCACGGAGGAGGCGATGGCGTTCGCGGAGAAGAACAACCTCGCGTTCATCGAGACGTCGGCGCTGGAAGCCACGGGCGTCGACACGGCGTTCCAGCGCATCCTCACGGAGATCTACAAGCTCATGAGCCGCAAGACGATCCAGGCGGAGGAGAACGCCACGAGCCTCCCGGTGGGCGACAGCATCGTGATCACAGGCGAGAGCGCCGACGACAAGAAGAAGAAGAAGAAGAGCGGGTGCTGTTAGACCGGAGGCGGACCACCGACGATCGACAGCTGCACCGCCCGGCCGACAGGGCACTCGATGCTCTCGCTTTGCGCCGCTCGCGAGCACGTCGGCGGTGCTCAGAACGCACTCGGCGGATGCTGTGCGAGCCGCGGAGGTTGCGAGCGGACGGACGGCGAGGGCGGAAGAGGAGGCACTTTAAGCGCGCATACATTTCGCTTTCGAGCTACCTCCGTGTGGCGTTCTCACGGACGGCGTCCTCATCACGTGGCAGCGCCTTTGACTCGCTCGGTGTCGCTGTCACGGACGGCGACCTCTGTGCTGTGGCAGCCACAGCTAGAAAATGAGGCTTCGCGTGTCAAAGATTTAGATACGGTTTTAGACTAATTCGCCTGCATTTGCACTAAAAATCTGCTGGCTGAAAAGGACTTGGACACGATGGGCAGCAAGCGGCGCCGAGCAGCAGCGGCGACGGCAACGGCGACGGCGACGGCGGCGGTGGTGCGTCTGAGGGCTTCGATGTCTGGTGTTGGCGTCTCTCGCGCCTCTTTGCTGACCACTCATGCGCAGACAGCAGCGCCACCCAGCGACAACAGCAGCAGCAACAGTACCAGCTCGCCGCCCTCCAAGAAGCAGAAGGCGAAGAGCTCCGCTGGAACTGCCGCGAGTTGTACGTCCACGACGCCATCCGCAGCAGCGGTGACAGAGGCCACTGCGCCGCCGAAGCTGAAGAAGAAGAAGAAGAAGAGCAAAAGCGGCGGCGGCGGCGGTGCCTCTGGTGCGGAGTCGAAGCGCTCGACCGGCGCGGGGAGCGAGAAGCCGCCTCCTTCGCAGCAACAGCAGAAGAAGCCGAACGGCTCGGAGATCGACGACCTCTTCCAGTCGCTCAAGACACAGAAGAAGGAGCAGGTGGCCGCGGAGGAGAAGCAGCAGCGCGACGAGAAACAGGCGCGCGCAAAGCAGCACCAGGAGAAGCTGCGGCTGGAGGAGCAGATTAAGAAGCTCGAGGCGCAGAGTACGCTGCTTGTCCGCTCGGCAAACGTAGCGGTCTCTGAGAGGAAGCTGGCGTGCTGACACTAAAGGGTGTTGCGCCGCAGACACGAACTCGACTGCCGTCACGGGCAAGAACCCTGAGGCGCGACCAGGTGCGCCGGCACAAGTTCACAGAGCTGACTATGAAGAGCACGGAGATGCTAACCTGGTTTTGCTACACCTGCGCGGGCAGTGCGCTTCGACGAAGACGGGCTGCCGATCTACACGGAGGAGGCTCTGCGGATCAACCAGGGCGGCGACACTGCCGACTGCCCCTTCGACTGCTGGTGCTGCTTCTGACCAGCAGCAACAGCTCCGCTTCCCGCCACGAGTGTACGCCTGTGCGGTTGATCAATAGAGCGCTTGACTGGCAAGCGCAGTGCGTTCTCCTTGTTGAGCTCCTTGTTGAGCTCCTTGTTGGCATCACCGACGGAGCTGACCTACTAGGTTGGTGTTATCTTGTTTCTCGTATACTCCTGTCTACTATTCGAAAGCGTCCAGTTGGCGCCATTTTCCAATTTCTTGGCGCCAACGCGAAAGCATGGCGAAGCGACGCATGGGCGAGCGGGAGGACATCGCCCCAGCACCTGCGCAGAACGTCGACGCAAGCGCGCCGACGCCCACGAAAAGGAGCTCCGCCGAACAAGCGGCGCGCGCGACAGCTGCGTGTGCTGCGTCGCCTGCCGAGTGGCTACAACCAGTGGACATGAAGGCGTTCGGACTCGAGGACCAGGCTGAGGCGGTGATCGCGACGGGCAAGAGCTCCTGGAGCCTCGCGAACCTCTCCAAGTGGCGCAGCAAGGCGCTTTCGTCGGCAGACGCCGCGGCGCCGCATAGCAGCAGGGAGTACGTGCGGCAGCGGCAGCGCGCGTACATGAAGCAGTGCCTTGCCAAGCCAGCGACGCCGCCGCTTCAGCAGCAGCAGCACTGACGACGAGAAGATGCGCTCCTATTTAGCTAGTCAACCGACCGTCAGACACCAACACGCGCGCACCGATGTCGTGACGCGAGGCGCGCCGCCTGGGCCTCCGATCCCGCTAGTCGTCTTCCTCCTCCAAGTCGCTGTCGTAGTAGATGGACTGCCGGATGCTGTTGAGCCGCTCCTCGTGCGTCTGTTGCGAAGACGACGACTGACTACCGCCAGAGTACGCGCCGCCGCACGCGTCGAGCGGTCCCTCGGGCTCGGCGCCGTCGTACTTGAGCACGTCGTGCAGTCCGATGAAGTAGGCGAGGAACGCGGTGGAGAACTTGTCCGAGCCGCCCAGCTCGTCGAGCCCCTGCACCATCTTGACGACTTTCTGGTCCTTCACGAGCGCGATGCACGGGATCATCCACACGCCGAGCTTGTCGACGAGGAACTCGGACTTCTCGGCGTTGATGCGCACGA
The DNA here is from genome assembly GCA_023333865.1 of Globisporangium perplexum. Lineage (NCBI taxonomy): Eukaryota > Oomycota > Peronosporomycetes > Pythiales > Pythiaceae > Globisporangium > Globisporangium perplexum. The sequence goes on along the minus strand of JAASFS010000127.1, from coordinate 7,295 downwards.
CGCGCGTCTCGAGGTGCTTCTTCGCGATGCGCTCGAGGTGGCCGTCCACGAGCTCGCAGAAGGCGTTCGCGGGCGTGAAGAAGTGCACGACGAGCTTGTCGCTCGCTTTCATCACGTCGAAGAACTCTTTCGTGTCGGTGAGCGTCGCGAACTCGCCGTGGCCGCGCGCGCGCAGCTCCTGCGACCGCTGCGCGCTCACCTTGAGCTGCTGCCGGCGCCGCTCGCGCAGTCGCTCGAGCTCGTCGTCGTCGGCGCGTTCGAGGCGCTGGATCTTGGCGTCCAGCGCCTGGTCCTCCAGCTCGAGCGACTGCAGCACCTTCTCGCCGATCACGCTCGCGACGACCTCGGCGTTCATGCGCTCCATCGTGGCAGGGGGGATACAGAGTGCCTCTTGGAACTTGCTGCACAATAATGGCGATGGAGGTGCACTGTATGCACTCTCCAAAGTGCGAAACATGAGTCCATACAACAGAACAGTCGAGATGAAAATGTGGCCTCGTTCTTCTGCTCTCATGCCTCCTCAGCTCACAGCTCTCGCGTCCGTCGAAGGCGCGCACCGCCGAGCCGCCGGGGAAGCCGACGTGCAGGGATCTATAGCGCACGCTCGTTCTCGTAGTCGATGAGTCGCTGGACGAGATCCTTCTTCTGGCCCTGCGTCGACAGTCCGCGGTCCTTCAGATAGTCCTTCAGCACGTTCGGCTTGAGTGCCTTGATCGCGCGCGCGTCCAGCGGCTCATCTGCGGACCGCCCACGACCGTCAGCTCTCCACTTGCGCGCATCGACACGACGGGCAGCAGGGCGAACGCACCGCTGTCCTTCTCGACGACCTTCTTCTTCGACTTCTCGCGCTCCGCAGCAGCTACCGACGACAGAACCACCCCATGAGCTCCCCGACGATGCGACACCCGCGACGCCATCGCTAGACGCACCAGCCTCCTCCTCCTTCTTGCGCTGATCGGCCTCCTCGCGGCGCCGCTTCACCTCCTGCAGCCGCGCCAGGTCCTTCTTCGCCTCGTCCTGCGAGGCCAAGCCGCCGTCCGACACGGAAGCCGTCAGGCTCGCAACAGCTCCGCTCCGAGTCTTCGCTCCATACGCACCGTCTCGCCAGCCAAGTGCTTCTTCAGGTATCGCGCAGCCGCGCGCTCCTTCTCGATCGCCTCTCTGCGAAGCACCAGGAGAGCGGACCGTCAGACTCCGGACGCCACAGCAGCCACTCGACGCGCGGACTCTCCCCAGCAACGCACCTCTCTCGTCTCGACAGCTGCTGCTCGCCGGCATCCGCGGTCATGTCCTTCGCCTTCATCACCTTGTTCTGTGCCGGCGCGAGGTTCGGGTTCTGCACCTTGACGACGCCCGCGACGCCGCTCTTCTTCTTCGGCTTGGCCTCCATCGCCGGCCCAGTCGCCGACTGCGAGAAGCCGAAGAGCGACGTCTGCGGCAGGCGCTCGAAGGCCACGAGCGGCTCGTCGCCGTCCGCGTCGCTGCCGCTCTCGTCCTCATCGCTGTCGCTGTCGTCGCCGCCGCCGTCGCCGCCCTCGTCGCGGCGCACCTTGCGCGCGGTCGACTTTTGCTGCTCGATGTGGTTGCGGTGCTCGAGGTCCTCGGCCGACGTCACGAACGAGCGCGCGCCGCCCTTCTCCTTCTTCTTGGCGTCGCGGGGCTTGCCGGCGCCGGGTGCTTTGCCGCCTTTGTCGCGCATCTCGTCCTAGTTCGTACAGAGGTGGTGGGTGCTCGACGGAGCTGCTGCTGGTTCTGCTGCTGGTGGTGCGTGTGGGTGCGAGGCGAAGCGAATGTGGGCGGGCGAGCCTGGTGGTGGAGAGACGGGTAGACTCGCGATAGTATTTCCAGTGCATTTTCACTCGTACGCGTACAAGGCAATTATCTCGATACAAGAACCATAGAGAATTTGCAAAGAACAGAGGCACTGTGCCGGCTCAAATAGAGGATCGGGGGATCCGACAGCAAGGAGCAGACACCGCCACACTGCCGCTGACGCCACCTCCGCCAGCATGTCGACTGTACGCACCACACGCTGCGCCAGCCTCCCGCGCGCGCTGTCTCCGTGACCCCTTGCTCCCTCTCTTCCGCGCAGATCTGCATCGGAGGCTTCTGCTTCCCCGTGTACGCACTGCTGCCGATCGCGCTCATCGTGCTCCAGAGCGTGTGGGAGTGGGTGCGCGTGAACGTGCTCGGCCAGAATGACGCCGCGCTCTTCGAAAACGTACGGCGCTGTGTGGGTAGCGTATGCATGCGAAGCGCCTCTGGTGCAGCGCTCGACAGGCAACTTACGACGATGCGCGGCGTGCGATCCAGAGCCGCGTGGTGCACGTCACGTCCACCGAGCAGTTCAAGGAGCTGCAGCAAAAGTCCAAGACCACAAAGAGATCCGTACGTGCGCGCTGCTCGAGCGGGTGAAGCATGCACTCGCCTTCCCTTCGGTCGCGTAGTAACAGCAAGATGCGCGTGCACACCTTGCAGCTTGTGGTGGACTTCACGGCGTCTTGGTGTGGCCCGTGCCGCTACATCGCGCCGATCTACCACGAGCTGAGCAACAAGTACCCGTGCACGATCTTCCTCAAGGTTGACGTCGACGAGATGAAGGTGCGCTGGTGTTGTGTGTGGCCCTCGCGATTCGCGTCCTCGCGCGCTGACAACCGACTGTGCGCACGCGCACGCGCAGGAAATCTCGCGCGGGTGTGGCGTGACCGCGATGCCGACGTTCCAGTTCTTCCGCAATGGAGTGCGCTGCGACGAGCTGCGCGGCGCCGACAAGGCGGGGCTCGAGGAGCGCATCAAGAAGCACTACGTGGAGGTGGAGCTGCCGGAGGACGAGAAGCCCGCGAGCGAGAAGAAGGCGACGGAGGCGGCGGCGGGGGGCGACGCGTCCGAGCTCCGCCAGCGCAAACCGCGAGTGGTGAACGTGACGTCGGAGGAGCAGTGGAATGCGCTCTTGGAGCAGAACGCGGCGTCGAACAGCGCGGTGCGGTTGCGAAGGAGTGAGCGTGTGCGTGCCGCCGGTGTTGGCGCTGCTGCTGCCGCCGATCTTCCATGTGAATGGCTACAAACGAAGCGCCGCGGTGCTTGGATCCGGATCTGAAGCTCCTGTCTCACGTGCGGCGCTTCTGGAGTCAGCATCAACATCGGAGGCGGCGGCGGCAGCAGCGGGCACTCGGCGAGGACTGAGGCTTGCGGTGCTTTCTTTCTGCTGTCACACGCTGAGTCAGTTTGTGCGAGTGTGCGGGCGGCGGTGCTGACTGGATACTGGCGGCCGATTACTCTCGACGGCGGTGCGCTGCAGATGATCGTGGACTTTCACGCGCCGTGGTCGCAGCCGAGCGAGGCGATCGCGCCGGCGTTCGAGGCGCTGAGCGCGCAGCACGCGTCTGTCGTGTTTGCGACGGTGGATGTGGACGAACTGGAGGTGCGCGGCGCTCGGTGGAGTATGGCGGTGGTGCTGCAGTTGGCGCTGTCCGAGCGGTCGGCAGTCTCGGCTCACGCTCGTGTCGCGTGGCACAGGACGTGATGCACGAGTTCGGCGTGCAGGAGCTGCCGACGTTCAAGGTGTTCAAGCGCGGCGCGGTCGTGGACGAGCTGAGCGGCGCGATCAAGAGCGCGCTCGCGAGCCTCGTGGCGAAACACGCGTGATCTCGCAGGTGCCGCTCCAGGAGCGCGCCATCGAAACGAGCGGAGGCGGAGGCGATGCAAGGCGCGCGCACCCATTCATCCGCGAGCGGCACTCCTTGGATGGATGCAGGCGAGCCGCGTTCGTGATTATGGCGCCGCAGGAGGGCCACTCGAGAGCGTGTCACAGGTTTCGCGTCAACACCGTCGTCGCGCGCTCTTGTCCTCGCAGTAATGACATCTGGTCCGCGAGTGTCGCGGCCTCGTGCTTGTGCGGCTCAAAGCGCGGCTCGGAATCGAGCAACCGGAGCAACCGGAGGAGTCAAGTGGATTTCGCTCGAAAGTGCTCGCTCGCTCGTCGTCGACAGCGTCGGCGATCCGCCAGGATACTTGGGCAGGCAGGCAGGCAGGCAGGCAGGCAGGCAGGCACGAAGCAGCCAGAGGGCGGTCTCGGTCTCGGTCTCGGCCTCGGCCTCGGTCGCCGTCGCGCAACCGCCGCATGCAGCGTCGTGGCGAGGTGTTTATGCTGTCGCTGAGTCTCGCGGAGACCTCGCGTCGTGTGCGCGCGCGCGTCAACATCGCGCTTTGAGCGCGCCGAGCTTGGGAACTCGGGAAGCCACTTGAAGGGTGAGCTCGCTCGCTGCTCGCGTCGCGGTAGAACATGCACTTTTGCGGCGCATCGCCGACTTATCCACTCAAAGACACGCTCGGGCAAGACATGAGCAAGAAGAAGCAAGATCTCCTCCATCCTCGAGGCACCTGCGCGCTGTTTTGGCTTGTGGGTCCTCTTTTTGAGACGCACGGGGGCTGGGCTGGGCTGGTGACGCCGACGGCAACGATGCCAGCAGTAAGTGAGTGGACAGGCTGTCAGCCCCGACAGACAGCAAGCGCAAGGCGCTGTTGCCCCTGCTTGTTGCTCGCTGCCCGCCGCCGCCATGAGGGGCGGTCGGCGACGGCAGTTTGGAGCCATCGATATTGAGGGTCTTTCGAGCCTCAAAGCGAGGCTGTCGTGAAAAGAACCCAGGTGTGTCTCTGCAAGGTTTCCGCCCTTGTTTTTTTCACGCTCCGAAACCGCACAACAGGAAAGATTACGCTGGCTGGACTGCCACAATCGTTCGAACGGGGTCCCACTCTTTTCGAGAGGATATGATTTCTCAGAGGCCTTTCCGCACCCGGAATGTATCGAGGTCCTCTCAAAGAAGTCTCACGCGCATCCGAGTAGAGAGGTCCGAAGAATAACGTGCGTGCAAAATTCAGCCAGCCTCATTTATGTCCGAGCGCGCAGGGTTCGGGCAAGCAGCTAGCGAGCCGTCGTTTGCTTGCGCCGGAGCACAATCCAATCCGCAGCTCCGCGCGCACAAGCAAGCACGAACGCCGACCGACCGACCGACAGCAGCTCTCTGCTGCTGCTGCGAGTGAGTGAGAGCTCCAGCCAGCCAAGCAGTGCCCGCTGCCCACCGCCGCCGCCAGGCAAGACCGCCTCAATCCAAATTTATCCGCGTCTCGCGCACGCGGCCCACGACATCCGCACCACCGCGTGCACCGCAGCAGCAGATCCACTCGAGCGAGTAGCTACGGGGCTCGCGCACGCACGCACACACACACATACACTCCCGCAGCTCAGCTCAGCTCAGCTCACCTCCCAGCTCGCGGCGGCCTTCGTATTTATAACCGCCGCTGCCGCCAGCCAGCCAGCACCACCACCACCACCGACTCAGTCAGCTACAGACAGACAGCATGCTCCGCTACGTCATCCTCGCAGCCGCCGCCGCGCTGCAGCTCGCGCTCTCGGCTGACGCCGCCGTCGCCTCCGCGGAAGCCGCCGTCTCCTCGGAGCGCGACGCGCAGAGCCCGAACAGTCGCCTGCGCGGCCTGCTGCGCCACATCACGGGCGACGCGGACACGCCGGCGTCCGCGAGCGACGACAAGACACCCGCCCCCGTGAAGGAGATCGTGCCTACGTGGACCCAGGTGGCCGCCAGCAAGCAGACGAGCGCGCTGAGCGCGCCGGAGAAGATCGTGGGCGACGAGGCCATCGTGGTGTTCTACGACCAGTCCGCGACTCTCGACGCGAAGCCCGAGGCGTCGGTGGTGACGTTCGATGTGCGCTCGCGCGCGAACTGCGTCGTGAGCGTGTGCGGACTGCAGCGCAACTGGTACATGCGCAACGAGGAGCGGTGTTTCGACCTGCGCATCGCGCAGAAGTCGTCCGATGAGAGCGAGAACGGGTACATCCGCGGCATCTCGGCGGCGTACTCGTCGCTTCGCCCGGTCGCGAGCAAGCTGTACCTCAAGTTCGATGCGACCAACTTTATCGACGAGCGCCCGTGCGAGTACGAGATCGTGTCGGGGAGCAAGACGGTGACAGAAGAAGCAGCAGCTGTGGGCAGCAGCGGCGTCGTCGCGCTTTCTTAAGCTGGACACACGCGCTGGACGCTGGTGGAGAGGGTTCGTGATGGCTGGGGACTTGGCACGCTCGCGTCGGCGGCGCGGCCAGTCCGTTGGCTCTCCTTTCCCGAGCGAGATCTGGCTGCTTGCCTGGCTGTGTGGGACCAAAGTTCGGGCAAGCATGGCGAAGAGCTCCGATCCGCGCGCCGAAGAGCTACGCTCCGCCACCTCAGCAGCCAACCGCCACCTCAGCATCCTCTCCACCCACCGCCACTGTACAATAGGTTAGACAGACACACGGAGAACCCCAACTATTATCTCGAACTAGTGCTAACTAGGCTATCAATGCAAGAAGAGCATGGAGGACCATGTCGAGCTCACATCGCCGCCGCCGCCGCCTTTGCGAGGTCCTCTCCGCGCTTGCACGCGCACTCACGTCGGCGTTGCGCCTGCGCCACACGTATATCCTCTATGAATCGAATTCTGGCCAAACCTTTGTGTTTTGATATCGCCCACCCCTGCGAGATCTGTTCACATTTTCATACAGAGGCTCATATTAAAAATTATGTCCTTTCCTACACAGTCGTTCGGTTGTCGTTATTTCCCCATTATCATTATGATAGGAAAAACCCATAGTTTTTCCTGTCTAGATTCTCGAGGACAACGCGACGAACTCTGAAACTCTGGAACACTCTTTGGCACTGTGAAATGTTAATAGTGAAACCAAGCTAAATAATTGAGAGTCGAAGACGGATGTTATTTGGAGTGAAAACGACACTCGCTAATTGCCATCAAAATGGAGGTTTTAGGACTGATTTATAACTCCGATTTAGAGCCTGATGGGTTTTCTCCAAGCGCTAGTGGCTGTACCCGCCGATCCCGACGAACGTCAAGCACGCCGTGGCGGACGACGTGCTGCCGGACGGCACGTTCGTACCTGCGGGTACGGACGCCGTGTACTCGCCCTACTACATGGGCCGCAACAACGCGAAGCTCTGGGGCGACGACCAGGACGCGTTCCGCGCCGAGCGCTGGCTCGTGATGAAGACGCGGCCGAGCGTGTACGAGTTCCCGGTCTTCCAGGCGGGCCTGCGCATGTGCCCGGGCATGGGCATGGCCTGCTCGAGGCGAAGCTCTTCGTCGCGGTCCTGCTGCGCGAGTTCCGCGTGCAGATGCAGAGTGGCAAAGACGTGCAGCGCCGCCCGGACGCGTCCTTCCCGACGCTCTCGCTGGTCGGCGGGCTGCCGCTCCAGCTCGAGAGCCGTCTCCCGCAGCAGGAGCAGTTT
>JAASFS010000126.1:0-33010 GCA_023333865.1 Globisporangium perplexum | reverse complement strand
CTGCAGCGCTTTCTGGTGGCGCACGACGCGTGCGCTCGAATCCCTCTCTCGGCACTCGCTCACTCCGCCTTTTGCGCTCTCTCTTTCTCTCTCTCTCACTTCCTCCCTCCAGCACAAGCAGACATGTCGGATGACTACACGTTCGAGTCCACGGACGCTGGCGCGTCGGACACCTTCCCGTGCGAGGCTGGCCAGATCCGCAAGGGTGGCTTCATCATGATCAAGGGCCACCCGTGCAAGGTCGTGAGCGTGTCGACCTCGAAGACCGGCAAGCACGGCCACGCCAAGTGCAACTTCACGGCGCTCGACATCTTCACGAACAAGAAGCTCGAGGACATCGTGCCGTCGACCCACACGACGTCGGTGCCGTTCGTGGCGCGCTCGGAGTTCACGCTGCTCGACATCTCGGACGACGACTTCCTCACGCTCATGGACGACTCGGGCGAGACCCGCGACGACATCAAGCTCCCGACCTTCCCGGACAACTTCGCCGACGAGATCCGCGCGGACTTCGACGCGGGCAAGCAGCTCGTGGTCACGGTGCTCAAGGCGTGCGGCATCGAGCAGGTCATCTCGAAGAAGGAGGACACCACCTCTTAAGCGGTGTGGTTTGGCGCGGCGTCGCGCTCTTCGGCTGCTGCTGCAGCCGCCTCGTTGACCGCCGAGGCGTCGCCGGAGAGCGCTGCCAGCGGAGCCGAGACGAGCGGCAACGTCGACGGAAAGCATGATGGTGGTGCTGATGCACGAGAAGAAGAATGAAAGTCGGGATCAGTGAGTCAGCCAGCCGGCCCAGCCAGTCAGTCAGTCAGCAGCCGCAGCAGCAGCGAGTGAGGCGAGCAGGGAGGAGTGAAGATCAACCCCAAGTGTGTTCTGCTACCTCCGCCGTCTTCCGAGCTGCTGCAGCTGCTGCTGCTGGCGAGTGTGAGCTGGTTGCAGCTGCTGGTCCCGCTCTTAGCCTTCTCTTTGTGTGCGATGGCCCCGCGTCTCCTGGTCGACGCGAAGCTTGTGCTTGCAGGGCGGCGTAAGCCCTCGGCGTAATGTATTCCCCTTCCTCACTTCGCGTCGCGAGCCCTTGAGGGTCTAAGGAGCACTTGCTGACGGCGTCGACCAGCACGCTGCAAGAGCTACGACGAGCACGACGGCGGTCTGCACCACCTCGTAGAGCATCTGCACCACCAGCGTGAGTCCATACACTGGTCGGCGGCCGGAGAAGGCTTCAGACACGCACCTTCGGAGCGAACACGCTCCAGATGAACAAGTGGAACCGCATCAGGTACACGACGAAGCTGCGGCACACGGCATGGAGAGAGACGGCAGCGTCAGCGCTTGCGAGCATCGCTCCACTTCCGCTGCTCAAAGGCACTCGGTGCGTACGTGTACAGCGCGAACCGCAGCGTCTGGTAGACGATGAGCGCGAGAGCGACGGGTGTGGCGTCGACCACCGCAGTAGACGAACCGCTCGTGTCGTCGTCACGTGGGGACATGGCTACACTCGACTCGTGTGCCCAGCGCAGCGAGCTCGTGAACACGACGAGTGGACCCGCCATGACGCTCACGAACGTCAGCAGTCCGACGATCGACTGCGTGTAGCCGCTGAGCCCGTGGAACGACTGACTCAGATCGATCGTCGTGACGAGATGCGAGTTTCCGAGCGCGAAGAACGCGCTCTGCGCCACCCACAGCGTCAGCAGCGCGAGAGTAGTCCCGCTGCGCACCAAGCGCGGCTCGCGGCGGAGCAGTTGCTGCAGCCCGAAGAGCTGCACGCACAGCACGCCGAGCGTCGGCAGGCTGCTCTCGCGCTGCAGCAGCGTCACGAGCAGCCAGACAGCCATCTCAGTGATCGCGAGTCGCGCTTCTCGGCATGCGAACACCAGCGACATCAGCAGACCAGCGGCCGCATACACAACACGCGCGCAGTCATCAGCAGTGACGCGCGCCGCCAACCGGAGTATCCCGATCGCCGGTGACGAGCTTGTGTCTTGCTCGCGACCGCGATCCGCACCACTCCCGAGGTCACGAGCCAAGCGGCAGCACAGCATGCTGCACAGCATCCCGATCGCGAAGCTCACGACAGCGAGCGTGAGTACCAAGAACGCCGCTGGGCGGCTGCGGAGCGAACTCGTTGTGAACGAACGCGTGGACTCGAAGACCACGAGTCCGAAGATGAGCACGAAGAACGCCTCCGCCGGCACCGCGCCGCCGAAGAGCGGGCCGGTCGATAGGATCGAGAGCGAGTCGTCGTTCGCGAACGCGCTCCCGTCCGCCCGCGAGTCCACCTCGAGTCCGTTGAGACGTCCGAAGTTGATCACTTGGTTGCGGCTGCGCAGTGCGCGAGTGCACAGAAGCACGAGTGCCAGCAGTCCGAGGCTGCCGAGAGCACTCTTGCTGGAGTGCTGGCTGCGAACCGCCTTCCCTCCCTCCGATGCAGCTGACGCCGACACCAGCTTCGGTACGCAGGCGCACAGCGCAGTCGTCAGCAGGTAGAAAGACGTCGCGTGTTCGTTCTCGATCGATGAGCTGGAGGTCAAACTGGCGATCTGCAGCATGCTGCCCAGCAGCAGAGTCGCATGCACGGGGTCTCGTAGAGCGCCAGCGACGCTGCTGCTCGAATCGCTCTCGCGGAGCGTGAAGATCGCCGCCACAGCGCTGCTGAGTAGGAAGCAGAGCCCGAGCACCACTGCGCCGAGGTTGTACTCGGATCCATCGCTCTGCGCCAACTTGTCCTGGAGAACCGCGCACGCCTGACGCAGCTCTCGCACGCTCTCGGCGTCAGTAACCGCGCCACTCGGATGCATCATGAACTGGCGGACGCTCGTGAGCGCTGCAGCGTACTTGCCGTCAAATTCTACAAGCGCTGCGGCGTGGAACTTGACCACTGCCAGGTTGTACAGCTGTTCGAAGTTGCGGTACAGACTCTGGATGTAGTGACTTCGTGAGTGTAGCTCGAGAGACGCTTCAGGCGACGGTACTGCTGACGCCTGGACGACCTCGTCGATGAGGAGCCCTGTGCTGTACGGTGGGATGCGCAGCCCGAACACCGACGCGATCGTCGGTACCAGATCCACTTGCATGCGCCGCTGCTGGTACTCGTGCTGTGCCGCATTCATGTGCCGCCCGTCGCCGCGAAGGAAGAGCAGCAGCGCCGACGACTCCTCCACGGTTGCGCCGCCGTGGTTCCCAACCTCAGACATCCCGTGGTCGCTGCACAGCAGGATGAGTGACGGGAGCGCCGACGGGTCGCGTTCTCTGCGCAGTGCGTCCTGCGCGACCACCGACTCGTGCACGCGCTGAACGACTGCGTCCATCTCGTGGAGCTTGTCGGTCATGAGCGGCGAGCGCGGTCCGCGGAGATGCCCCACGTGGTCGAGTCCGAGGTAGTGCAGCACGAGCACGTCCCAGTCGCGGCTCTTGGGGCTCTGCATGTCCGGGTCGAGCTCGTCCCGGAGATGGCGCGTGACGTTCGCGTCCACCTGGACTGTGTCGCGCGTGAAGAAGCCCGAGGTGCCGTCGGTGCGCGCGAACGCTGCCGGGAAGAGCTTGAGCCACGTGTCGTCGCCGTAGAACACGATGCGGCAACCGCCCGCCACCATCAGCGCCACGAGGTTCTCGTCCGCGAGCGCGGCGGAGTTGAAGTTCTTGAGCAGGTCGATGAACGCCGGTGCTTTGCCCGTCACGAGCGCCTTGAGCCGGGGCATCGTCACTGTCGGAACGCTCGCATGCGCGAGGTACCCGAGCGCCTGCCCAGAGTCCACGAGCGTGCGCGTGTACGGCATGTGCGCGCTGAGCTCGCCCGAGACCGGTGGGACTGCGCCCCCGTAGAGCGCACTGCTGCCTAGCACCATGTCGGCGCGCAGCGCGTCGATGAGCACAACCACGAGTCGGTCATACTGCTGTGCGGGTGGGGGGAGCGCAGCAGTTCTAGAGGGCGAATTGGCGCGTGGCGGGTGCGCGGAGGGAGTGGGTGAAGAGGAGAAGAAGACCTCGTGCAGACGCAGCAGCCCGCCGGCGCAGAGGAAGACGCCCAGCAGCGCCGCGGCGACGAGCAGCGTTATGCGTTGGCGCATGCTGGATCGAAGGACACTGGTTCGAAGGAGTGACGTACTTTATGCAATGTGCGTGGTACACACCATTTATTCATTATGCACTTGAAATGCGACACATCTCGATCAGCTAAAGTCGCGATCTGGGAACAGCTTTGGTGCGACGAGCGTCCATGTGAAGAGCAAGATCGTGAGCCACTGCGCCGCGATCTTGACCCACATCGAGACGCCGTTCGACGACCTGCACGAGCAAAGTTCGGTGATGTCAGCTGGCGTCTCGCTCACGTTGTCACACCCACGAGTCAGATACACGCGCACCCGTCGGCGGAATCCCAGTCGGTCAGCACCATAGCCATGTAGAGCCCTGCGAGCAGCATCATGAAGTAAAACTGCCACGGCTCGACGTCCATCCTGGCAGCGGCGTCTTGAGCAGCGGGTCTGACAGTGGAGGCGCCTTCCACTTCGCTGACGTTGACTACAACAGCTCCGGAGAACCGTAGTTCAGTTTGTGCTGGAGATTTAGGCGGCTTTGGCTTCTCGGTGCTCCTTCGTGGCGCGTCTGAGCGCGGTAGTTGCTTCACGAACATGTCGGATGCTGCGCTAGAGGTACGCCAGCTCGTCCATGTCATCGCGAACGCTGCGATAATCGCGTTCGCGACGATACTCTTGTCGGACGACAGCTTACTGGACGATCCGATGGACCAGTTCGCCTCGCACGATTTGTCTGGGTTGCTCGTGAGCGCTTGCCAGCACATGAGCACTAGGTACGCGGAGACGACGCAGGGCGGGAGCAGCCCAGTGTCCAACCAATTCGTGACTGCCGCCCGCAACGCATGCGTTAGCATGTAGGTATCATGACAAGGAGAGACAGTGTACACTTACCGCAGAGCACGACCAAGGACACGGCGGCAACGACTGTTACCGTCGCGAACGCGATGCCGACCTTGCACGAACCGTAGTAGTCGTACTGCAAAGCCCAAGCAGTCAACAGCGCAAGTTTGAACCGTGACAGCTCTCAATCGAAAGCAAGAGATGTGAGCGACGTACCAGGAACGCCATTCCGACACCGGCGACGACCAGTAGCGAGAAACACACAAATATGAAAGCGCACTTCCTGTTGTAACGCACGCCAGCACATAGCAAGCAGTTAGTACAACAACGTAATGGAGAACATCTCACATCCTCAAGGCCATTGGTGGGTCGACCCGTCACCATGTTGACGGAGTGAAGTCGCAGCGCAGACACTCGCTGCCTGCTCGCGTTCTGTCTGCGGCGTGTTCGATGTGATCAAGAAGCAGGTCGCGAGCTTGGTCTGTGTGTGCACGCAGAGTTAGTACAGTTAAGCTCATTGTCGATCGACAGAGTCGACAGTCGCTTACACGAGAAGTCGACGATGCTCGCGATCTGGAAGAGGATGAAGAGTCCTGACAGCACGCGCGCAGCTTGCGCGTATCCGCGAAAGAAAGCTACACGACAAGGATAAAGTATGCGCATGACGCTCTGAATGCCACTTGAAGCAACACGAGCTGAGCATCGCGAACGCACTGCTCGGGATGAAGAACGAGCCGATGAGAAGCGCCAGGTAGATAGGAATCTCCACTGCCAGTAGAACCTGGAGAGCCCGTTGGCGGCTGCGTGGCGGAGCGAGCTTGCTCAGTACGGTGCGAACCAGGAAGACCGCCGCGACGCTGAAGCTCGCGCGGAAAACCAACTGATTCCCCATGCACGACGGCTGCTTCTGTCGGTTGCATTGGTCGAACGTCCCAAAGTCCGCGAGCGTTGCTAGAGGCGCGGCATGACAAGAGTTCTCCAGCGTCAGGCATGCAAGATGCGCTGCACAGCCCTGCGGGTGTGCTCCCGTCACCCCTTCGGGGACTGCAGAAGCTATGCGAACCTTCGCCGATAGCCTTGAAGAGCGCGGCGAAGATCGCGTTCGCGAAGAAGAGGGCAAGGTACGCGGCGCGCAGACTCCGCACGTGCTCCAGCGCAGCGGGCGTCGGTGCTTCCGCTGCTGGCATTGAGTCAAGATGAAGCGTCGTCCGATAGTTAAACACTGTGTTGTGCCACAAACCAGCTTGAGTCACCTCGAAACAGAGCTCTGAACACTGTTGACCAGACGAACCACGACTGCTCGAAGAATATAGTGTACCACGAATGTCTGTCCGTCACTCATCTACTCACGATAGACGTCAGCGTTGCTCGGCTCAGAGTCGCTTCCACTATTCCCAACGTATCCCTCGAGCACCGCTACGATTGCCGAGTCGTGGAAGCGGGAAGCAAGTTCGAGTGCTGTGTCTCCCCACACATCGCTTGCATTCGCGTCTGCTCCATGCTCAAGCAACTTGCTGGCGACGGAGGTCTGGAACTTGGTGACAGCATGCATCAGCGGGGTCATCCTGTCGGCGTCGAGGTCGTTCACGTCTGCGCCATGCGCGAGCAGCGTACTCACGATGTCCGTGTTGGAGAACTGAGAGGCGACGTGTAGTGGCGCTCTCTCGTCGTTCTGTGTTGCGCACACATCAGCACCTCGGGCGAGTAGCTCCGCCACGACTTGCGCGTTGCTGCTCAACGCAGCCGAATGCAGCGAGGTCGCTCCGTTCGATGCGTCAGCCTCGATGTCCGCTCCACCGGCCAGCAGCACGCGCACAACATCGACTCGACCGTAGTAAGCAGCCGCGTGGAGCGGAGAGCGACCACCATACATCGTAATCTGCAAGTCGGCTCCGTGCGCCATCAGCAGCGCCGCTGCGGATGCGTGGCCGTGATGAGAAGCGAAGTAGAGCGGGGTGCCTCCCGATCGCTCTCTTGCATCCACGTCCGCTCCGAACTCCAGAAGCAGGCGCACAACGTCGTCGTGTCCGTTCTGAGCCGCAGCGTGCAGCGCTGTCTCGCCGTTCAGGGTAGCGCGATTCGGATCCGCCGAGTGCCTCAACAACAGGTCGACGATCGCTACACAGTTGACGCGAGCCGCGTGGTAGAGTGCCGTCGAGTTGTCTGCACCTGGAAAGTCGATGCGCGCGCCGTGCGCAAGCATTTCCTCGACCACACCGTCATGTCCATAACGAGCAGCGACGTGAAGCGGAGTCCTCCCGCGGTCGCTCGAGATCTCCATGTTGACACTGTGCTTCAGCAGCTCCGCGGCTGCAGCCGTGTGGCCGAGCCGAGCTGCGAAGTGGAGCGCCGTCATACCGTTGTTGTTCACCGCATCCACGTTGGGCGAGCGCGTGAGAAGCTTCGCGACGATTGCGCGACTGCCGGTGTGCACGGCCACGTGCAGAGGCATCCAGCCGTCCAGTGTCCCCATATTCACGGCTGCGCCGCGCGCGACGAGTTCGTCCACGACAGCCTTGTGACCGTGCAGCGCAGCCGAGTGGAGAGGTGTCCAGCCCTTCTTGCTTCTCGCGTCCACGTTCGCGCCACTCTCGAGCAGCGCGATGACGATCTCAAGATGGCCATAGAGCGCCGCCACATGTAGTGGTGTGCGTGCCCGCGGCCCGGTTGCCTCGACGCCCGCGCCATACGCCAGCAGCACGTTCGCGATCTTCACGTCTCCCACTTGCGCTGCGAGGTGGAGCGGTGACCCACCGCTTCTCGCCCGGGCGTTCGCGTCTGCGCCGTTCTTGAGCAGCGCGGCCACGAGCGCCGGATGGCGGCGACGGCACGCAGCGACGAGCGGAGTGTCACCGTCTGCGCCGATGGCGTTCGCGAACGCTGGGACGTCAGAGCAGTGCTCGTGCAGCAGCTCGATTGCGGCGGCGACATCGCCTTGGACGCACGCAGCGAACAAGCGCTCGCTTCTCTGAGTCTCCACCATGCGCGTAAGAAATCAGGGTTGCTCACAGGAATGAAATCAGTTCGCAACCCACTTGCTGAAATCACTTGATCCAGCATTTAGTATGAAACTTTGTATGCTCCAGATATGATTTCTTTCGATGCCAATCACGACCACCAACCTCATTCACAGTTGTGCTCTCACGCTCACTCACTCACTCACCAGCTCCTGATCGCTGCTTGTGAGCGGCAATGCGCGCTGCTTCCGCGCTCTCCGTCGCTCTGGCAGCGTGTGCGATCGCCCTCACGCCGGCGCTCGCTGATCCGAAGGTCAACGGCTGGTTCCCGTGCCATGAATCCTCGGCACCAGCGAACGCGAGCGCGCCGCCGATCTTCGAGTGCGCGGAGGTAGTAGCACCGATGTGCCACGATGGCGTGTGCACGAGCGCCAAAACCATCAACTTGTTCGTGAAGCGTCTGGTGGCGAAGAAGCCGACGAAGACACGCAAGGCGATGTGGTTCCTGCAAGGAGGCCCGGGGTTCGGCTCCGTTGGAAGTGCGTCGCGGCGTGTGATGCATCGATGCAGTTGCCCCGATCATTTGATGTGCTGAACCAACTTCCTCCTGACGTTACATTGCCTGTGCGTATGCGTGTTGGACGTGCAGTGGAGAGTGTGATGAAGCGTCTCACCACGCTGACGTCAGAGAGCTTCGACATGTACACGTTGGACCACCGGGGCACTGGGCGGAGCAACTACCTCCAGTGCGACGCCGCGCAAGCGTACTCGTTCGGGAGTCCAGCCGGCGTGGCCTTGAGCTTCCTCGAGATGCCGAATTGCGTCAAGGACATCATGTTCCAGATCGAGAACAAGACTGAGGCGTTCTCGGTCACGAGCGCTGCCAAGGACGTCACGTATCTGATCGACCTGCTCAACGGCAACAGCGCGGAAGTGTACGTGTACGGAGCCAGCTACGGGACGTACTGGGGATCGCGCATTATGCACCTCGCGCCGAAGCAAGTGAAGGGCTACATCCTCGACGGCTCCTTCGACGAAGAAGCAGCGGTGTTCTCGACTTGGAACGAGAATCGCCGACACGCTGGTACGAGGCAGTCCGATCCCTTCCTTGCCGCGCCTGCTGCGCTCTGTGTCACGCACGCGACCTCATGATGCAGCGAACTCACTCTGTCCATCTTGTTTTTGCTCAGAATCGCGGTACATCAAGCTCTGCGAGGCGGACAAGCTCTGCGGCTCCAAGATGTCCAAGGAGACCAAAGCTCACGGGAGTCTGCGCGCGGCAGTGCTCGCGCTCTACAAGCGCATGGACTCTGCTGCGGCCGGCAAGGACAAGTGCGCGGACTACATCCGCAGCTTGAGCAAGTACGATGAGCTGCCATCCCACATTCTCCGAGCGAAGCTCGCGCCAATGGTCCAGGGCGATCCGGGTCGCCTGTTCGTCTTCGCGATCCTCCACCGCGCGTACAACTGCGGCGTGAAGGACCTCGCGTTCCTGAAAAGCTACTTCTCTCGCTTGGGAGCGGCCGAGTCCGGGACGCTCGCCGACTCTGCGACGAAGCCCGTGACACTCGACACGGTGTTCGGGATGTCGACTTTCCTCGGCTCGCTCATCAAGGCTTCCGAGATGTGGGTGACGCCCTCGCCGTCGTGGAAGAGCGAGTCGCAGAGCTATGAGCAGGGTCTCTTCTCGCTCGACATGGCGGGCGACTTTGGCTTCGTCTGCATCTTCCGCGCCAACTTCCAAGACCCGATGTGCGCGGACCTGCTGAGGCGCGAACCGAGCATCGCGAAGGTGGTCGCGACGCCGTACGTGTATAAGCCAGACAAGTACTGGAACAAGCACGCGCCGGTCCCGAGCCACGCCGGCGTGATGGTGATCAACGGTGGACTGGACTACCAGACTCCGAAGGAGACAGGCACGGCCGAGTACGAAGGGTTCCGGGGTGCCGGCGGCAAGATCCTCATCGACTTTGACACCGGCGTGCACTGCTCGGGAATCATGCCCCAGACCGCGAGCGACACGTCCTACTGCGGGTACTCCGTCATCGCGTCGTTCGTGCTGAACGGCGGTGACGTGGGCAAGGTGAACACAACGTGCATGGCGAGCCTGCCGGCGTTCGACTTTGGGGACCTCAAGGCGATCCGGACGGTCTTCCGCGATCTCTCGAGCGCGGGCGAGCTCTACGACTCGAAGGAGTAGGGATGTATCGACTGAGAGAGAGAGTGTGTCACCGTTTGTGAGTGAGTGAGGGTATCAAGGTCATCAAAGCATCTTGTGCATCTTCTGTTGCTTCCTGGCGGCGTTCGGTCGGCAACTCAAGATGCCCAGAACTATTCGATCAGCGAAAAGATGAATTTCAAGATTGGATTTTTAGAATTTAGACTTCGAGTTTTGTTCTCTCCTGGAATTGGTGGCGCAGCGTGTAATTCGGTGGCGGTCGGTCGGTGGTGAGTCAGCAGGAGTGCCATCATGGCGGTCGCTGCTGCTGCGGCGCTGACACCCGTGCGTGTGGTTGTGCAGACAAAGGCGCGTGGACGATGGCGAAGCGGAGCAGCAGCAGCGGTGGCGCTGGCGATGCGGACACAGCAGCAGGAGCGCCACTCAAGCGGCTGCGGCTGGCAACGGCGGACGTCGATGGTGCCGAGATCGAGGCGGAACTCGCGACGATGACGCCGCCGCCAGCAGTAGCTACTGCCACTGCTGCAGAGGAGGAGCTGGTGGTGGTGGCGCCCATGTTCACCCCCGTGCATCGGTCGTGGGACGAGTTCGAGCAGAGCCTGAAGGAGTACGCGCAGACCACATACCAGCTCTACGTGGTGCGCACGACCACGTCCGTGAAGCGCCGCAACCAGCGCATCACAGACAACACGTCGCCGTCGTCAGCAGCAGCAAAAGCGAAGATGGGCGCTTCAAGTGCTGCTGCTGCTGCTGGCGAGTTGGAGCCGGAAGCAGTCGGTGAAGGAGCAGACGGCGACGGCGCCAGCAGCGTGCGCGACGACGCGCTCGGTGGCGGCGGCCACCACCAGCACCAACAGCTGCTCATCCCGGAGAGCTACCGGTGGTACTCCAAGACGCTCATGTGCACGCACGGCTGGAAGGACCGGCACCGCGGGAGCGGGAAGCGCGCGCTCGCGATGGCGCGCTCGACCAGCTGCCCCGCGAAGATGTGCGTGACGCTGCAGCACCGCGGCAAGAGCGCTGAGGGCTGGCAGGTCGTGCTCACGCGCCATGTGCGCACGCACAACCACCAGCTCTCGAAGGAGCTCTTCCTGCACTACTCAGAGAACCGCCGCATCTACGACCCGGACCTGCTGCTCGTGCCGAGCGGCGCCGACGCACTCGCGGGTGACGCGCCGCAGGTGCGGGACGCGCACCACAGCCGCTCCGGGTTGTCGCACTTGCTGGTGGACGTGGACGCTCCGCACGCGGCGCTCGCGTATGAGCACCCGAGCGGACTGGAAGAGGAGCACGGCACCGTCGACTCGGAGCTCGCGGCTGCCCGTCTGAGCGAGCCGAACGCTCCTGCCGACGGCCACGGCGTGTTCCTGGCGCCGAGAGTTGGTGAGAAGGCGCACGCGTCGTGGGAGCACTTCCACAAGTACGTGGCCGAGTACGCGCTGGCGTCGAAGCAGTCGTTCCGCGCTCGGTCCACCGTGTCGGCGACGGCGAAGAACCTGAAGGCGGCGGCGCTCGCGATCAAGACGGGTCGTGGCGCGGAGGACATCGCGCGCATGCTGCTCCCGACGGACGAGCGCTGGTACTCCAAGATGCTCATCTGCAGCCACGGGTGGAAGCGCAAGTCGCGCAGCAAGGCGCCGAGCGCGCGCGCAGACGGCGACGCGAGCTCCGACCATTCGTGTCCTGCGCTGCTCATGGCGCGACTGCAGCGGGATGGCAACGACAGGTGGCACGTCGTGATCAATCGACAGGTGGCGGAGCACAACCACCCGCTCGGCGCAGCGGGGAGCAGCGAAGTGATCAGCAGCAGCGGCGGCGGCAGCGCGTCGACGTCGACTGTCCTCAACCTTCAGCGACCAGCGGGCGGCTCGGAGCCGAATCACAGCATCCTCCACTACTTTGGCGCAGACGTCGGCGGAGACTTGTCAGACAACGGTGACCACGAGTTCGAGGCGGAGGACGAGGCGCCGCAGCATATCGCGGCGCCGCCACACCCGCAGCGAGAAGTGGTGGTGCGCGCGCCGAAGTTCGAGACGGTGCACGCGTCGTGGGAAGCGTTCCACGCGCGCCTACAGGAGTACTCGGACGCCACGTTCCAGCTCTACCGGACGCGCACGACGAGCTCCGTGCAAGGACGGAACGAGAAGATCCCGGACCTGCGGAGGTCTGCGAGCACGGAAGACGAGAGCAGCAGCAGCGGCAGCAGGAGCGAGACGAAGACGATCCCAAGCGAGTGGAAGTGGTACTCCAAGACCTTGACATGCACTCACGGCTGGAAGGAGCGGCGCCGCGGCACCGGGAAGCGAACCGTGCAGGTGTTTCGCTCGACCGCGTGCCCGGTGAAGCTCTGCGCGACCGTGCAGTTCGTTGAGGCAGGTGACGTCGAGAGCGGCGACGGCGGCAGTAGCGACAACAGTTCAGCGAAAGACTCCCGAGGAGAGTGGCGCGTGGTGGTGACGAAACACGTCGCGGATCACAACCACAACCTGTCGAAGGAGCTGCAGCAGCACTACAGCGAGAACCGGCGGATCTACGACCCAGATCTTCTCACGATCGACGAGACGAACGACGCAGTCGTCGTGAAGCAGAAGAAGAAGCACCACAGCTTCCTTGAGAGTCACGTGCTGACTCATCGCGAGTCCTCAGGTATCAGTGGTTCGGCTGCTCGGATCGGTGATGGCAACACTGGCGTCGAGGAAGATGGGGCTGGGGCTGCATCCTCAGCGAACGCGGCTCAGCATCTACCAGTCAGTGCCCTACACACGTTCGCGCTGATGAGTGGAGACGCACCGCTGGCGCTGGGACTATCGGCTGCGGGTTCTGCACACACAAGCGGGTCTGCGAGCTCCGGGACCACCGACAGTGGAGTGGGCTCAACGACGCTGGCGGCAGCAGCAGGCGCCGGGTCTTCCACCTCGCAGCTCGTGTCCTCGGCGGCTGCACAGATGTCGTCGTTTGCAGCTGGCGCGTTCCCGTCGATCCCGTCGTCCAGCACGCTGTTCTCACCGACGTCCGGTAGCCAGCTGAACTCGTCGGCGTTCATGTTCCAGCCGCACCAGTTCTTCGCCGTCGATCACCCGAACGCAGCGCTAGGCTTCGCCGTGCCGCACTTCGCGACGACGCAGTCTTCGATGCCGACGAGCAGCGCGCCACTTATCGGTGGTGGTGGTGGCGCCTCGACCGAAGCTTCGTTCAGTGGCGGTAGCAGTTTGCTGGGGCGATGCCGCATCCACAGTGCCGGACTGCAGCGCGCTCATCTTCGTGGTGAGCCGAGTGCCATGAGCCAGTGCACGTGTCTTCGCGCGGTTGGGATCGCGAGCGCAGCCACCCCGCCGAGCGCTCGTGCTCGGCCGCCAGCAAGTCTGGCAGCAGACTCAGCATCGTTCCAGGCTTCCATCGCTCGGCTGCAAGCGCACATACAGGCCACCAGCAGCAGCAACATCCTTAAGCGAGTCCAGCGAGATGGCAGCGATGATGCTGATCATGATCCCGGCACAGGCGACGCAGCCGGCGAAGACGAATCCGCGAGCTGCAGCGCAGTGTGGGTGCCGGCTCACAAGACCGAGATCGTGCGGCTCGCTTCCAGCTCCGGCACGACATTCTGGCGCGCGCCTCGTATCCAGCGGCTCCACGCGAGCTGGGAGCTGTTCCATGAGCACCTGGACGCGTACTCGCTCGCGACGTTCCAGCTCCTCCGCGTGCGCACGACATCCTCCATCAGCGCTCGCAATGCGCGCATCTCGCAGCAGTCTGCAGACCGACGAGAGGTGCCGACACCCGTTGGTGATACCGACTCCTCTTCGCTCGCGACGCCTCCGCTGCTGGTGCCGGACGCGTTCCAGTGGTACTCGAAGACGTTTGTGTGCACACACGGCTGGAAGGAGCGTCGTCGCGGCAACGGCCAGCGAATGAGTCACAGCCTGCGCTCGACAGCGTGTCCGGCAAAGCTGTGTGTGACGCTGCAGCGCGTGGTGCACGAAGCGGACAGGTGGCACGTGGTCGTCACGCGGCAGGGGACGGACCACAACCACGAGCTCTCGGCGCAGGCGTACCAGCAGTACTCGGAGGTGCGGCGCGTCAAGGACGCGGCGCTGCTGGAGCGCGCCGAGGAGCTGTGGAAGAAGGGACTCACCCGTCGGAAGATCTTCGAGTTCCTCAAGGAGCACGCGGCGGCGACCTCGCTCCTCATGAAGGACGTGCACAACCTTGCGCAGCGCTGGCAGCTTCAGCACGGCGCGACACGACACGGCGGCAGGAGGGTGCTGGAGGAGGACTCGGATGGTGCCTCTGCAAGAGGACACCAGAGGCTGCCAGCTGCTAGCGATGGAGCGAACGATGTCGAGGAAGCGAGTGATCGCGTCGATCACGAGCTCCGAGACCGCCGGGAGGAAGCGGATACGACATGATGGGAGTGAATGGACTGGCGGGTGTGAGTGGCTGCAGCAACTGTGCTAGACCTAACGACTCGGATGCATGCGTGCTACAGGCGAGCGAGCGAGTGGGATGTGATCTCCCGCCGGCGCTCGCCTGTCGGACTCCAGACACCTCTCTACATACGTCACGATGACGAACGACGACTCGAGCGCCTTGCTACCAGCTCGCGACGCCCTGGCGCTTCATGGCCATCGAGGTCTCGAGCAGTTGCGCTTCGGTTTCGCGCGCTTGGCGCACGAGCTGCTCCATCTGGTTCTTGTAGTACTCGACGTCGTGCGCCGGCGGCGGCGGGCGGTTGAGACGCTGCGGGGAGCGAGTGCTGAAGCGCGGGCGGATCTGGAGCTCCTCGGCTCCGCTGCTGCTCGAATGGTACCGCACCGGCCGGCGGAACCCAACATCGTCGACGTCGTCAAGGTCGTCATCGTCGTCGTCGATGCTGAGGGTGTCGAGGTCCATGTCGACTTGGAACACGGGCTCGGAGACCCGCGCGGCTTGGTTGTCCCGCTTCATGTCCACGAGCGGGTTCTTGAGGAAGCTCTTGAGCTCGAGTTCGGTCTTCCGATCCTCAATCGCGGCGAGTGCGATGCTCGCGAACGCGCTCATCCGCGGCAGCACTTCGTTCATGCTGCAGCCCTGGTAGAGCCCCGAGTCGAAGACCGCGAGCGCGCCGATCATGTGTTGGTTCGAGTCGAGCAGCGGGATGCCGGCGTAGAAGCGCACTTGCTGTGGCCCGATGACAATCGGCAGGCGCTTGAAGTCGAACATGTTACAACTCGCGAGCGCGTCGCGCGTGATGAGCTTCTCTTTGAGCTCGAGGATCGGCGCGCAGCACATCATGGTGGCCGCCACCTTCGTGAGCTTCTTGCTGCCTTCCGCCTTGAGGTAGTGCACCGCCGGGAGGTTCGCGAAGCCCGCGCCTGGCACGTGAGTGAGAGGCGCACCGGACGCTGCAGGTTGGTGCTGGAGCTGGTGCGGAGGGGACGCAGCGGGAGTCGTGAAGAGGCTCACGGCCGCGTACTTGCACTCCATGGCCTTCGCGATCTCCTCGCACAGCTTCAGGATGATGTCCTCGTACTTGTCGACGTGCGCGAGCTTCCGCGGGACCAGCTCGCCGCTCGGGATCTCCCGCTGCTGGTTGCTCGGCGACGGCATCTGCTGCCTCTTCGACACCGACTTGGACTTCGTCGACCTCGGTTGCGTCGGCAGCTTGTCGTGATGGTGGTTGTGCTCACCGTCGCCAGGGATAATCAACTTCCCAGCCTTGACGACGCGGCTTGGGTGGACGGCGGCGCTCGAGGGCTTCTCCTCGTCCTCGTCCTCGTCGAGCTCTCCTCTGTCGTTCTCCTGCGCGGTCGACACGCCGCGATGTCTCGCGCCAGAGGCTCCACCAGCAGCAGCACCGCGGAACGAGAACTTGTCGAGCGGGGTCACGAAGCTCGGCAACGCCTTCGAGCATGACTTGGCTTGCGCGAACTCGTGCATCTGCCCCGGCGCGTGGCTCCGGGAGTGCATGTGGGCTGCTGGCGCCGCCGGGTGGACGGCCGCATGCCAGTCTTGCGGTGCGATGTTGACGCTCTTCCTCCCGTTCGGCGTCACAGCTTTCGCTGTCGTCTTGCTGCTGCTGCCGGATCGCGTCGCGTATAACGCAGCGGACGCCGGCGAGAGGATCACGAGCGGCTTGCCGCCGCCCCCAGTGTTCCACTTGTACGGCCGCTGTGCGATGTCCGCCTTGGAGCAGCTAAACACCTGCTCCGGGAGCTCGCGGCGATCCTTGCCGTCGACCACGGTCGTGAAGCGTCTCCCAATCTCCGGCTCCTCTTGCTGTTCGTGCACCAGCGCCTTGCTCGTGTCCACGTTGAGCGTTGTGCTGCGCTTGCGCGTGAGCTTCTTCCCTAGCAGCTCCGGAGCTGCCACTCGAGCTGGCTCCTGGTGCTGGTGCTCCTTGTTGTCGCGGTTGTTGTCGTCAGCGAGGAAGTTCGCCGCCGGCGAGGCAGCAGCCGTCGCAGCGGTCGACCCGACCGATCCCTTGAGCTCGTTCAGGTCGCAGAGCTTGCAGACGCGCAGGATCGTCGGGCCGATCGTCGGCAGGTCCGCGTCCTTGTAGACCGAGCAGTCCCGGCAGATGACGTCGCCGCACAGGCGGCAGTGGTGGCGCCGGCGCGTGAGCTGGTGGAAGCGCCGATAGCACACGACGCACTCGGCGCGCTCCGTGTTGCGCACCCAGCGCGTGTTGCGCAGCATCTCGAGGCGGAGGCTCATCGTGTAGGCGTCCACGGCGTTCTTAATGCGTCCGACACCGCGCGCCATGTGCTGCAGCACGCACTGCACCGCGCGGAACTGGCGGTCGCTGATGCTCACCGCGTGCGGGTCCTGCTGCACGACCGACATGTAGAAGAGCACGTCGGTGGCGTCGACCGAGTCCGTCGGGTAGAAGAGGAAGCCTCCGAGCGGCACGAAGCAGCGCGCGAGGCGGTGCGAGTCGAGCAGCTCCGGACACGACTTGGTCTCCATCGAGCACAGGATCTTGTACGCGCTCGGGAACTCGTGGCGGTCGTGAAGCCCCTCGCGCGAGCGGCTCCCAGTGCCGCTGGCGCTCCCGATGTCGTCGCCGCCGCTGCTGCTGCTGCTGTGGTTGTTGGCGCGGAACCGGAAGAGCGCTTGGCCGTCGAGCGCCGTCGGCGCCGGGTCGTCCACCGAGTGCACCTTGGAGTACTCGAGGAAGCAGAAGTCGCAGTCCGAGACCATGGGCTTGTTGCAGCGGCAGACCATCCAGCGCACGGCGAGCGACTCAGGAGCGCTCGAGCTCGACGCGGAGTCGCTCTGGCTGTGGTACAGCACGGACGTCTCAGTGACGAGGGTCTCGTAGATGATCTTGGTGAACGACCGGTACGTCGTCACTGCCGAGCAGTCGAGCGTCCGGAGCACCACGTCGAGCGGTGCCGGCACCCGCACGGCGCTGCGCACCGCGTAGGTCATAAGCGGAGGTGCGGAGGACGGGAAGCCGCTCGTGCCGGCGAAGACGTCGCGACTTGGCATCGCCCTCGCGGCGTCGCCACCTCGAGGGTTCCGCCTACGAGTGCCCTGGTCGCCACTGTTGGGGGCGTCACCGGAGGTGCTCTTCTCCCAGACCTGCACGTCACATTTCTTCTTGAACTTGAGCCGCTTCCAGTCTGCGTCCGTCGTTGCTGCAGTGGCGTTCGGCCGAGATGTGGTGTCGGCGCGTGCGCACTCGGCCACGAGCGTGGGCAGCTGGCTCTTGGCGAGCTCCACGTAGGTTCGCTGCTCGGCGGGCGTCATGGCGAACGACGCCACGAAGTTGCCCTGCGGGGCGTTGGCCGTCGCGAAAGTCGCGCCAGTGGCGTCGCGACTCGGGTCGAGTGTGTTCTCGTCACGCGTGGCGGCATTGCTCGCAGAAGTCCCCACGTCACGCATGGTGATGAACCCCGCGAGCTCGCGTGAAGAGTAGAGAGGGAGGATCGTGTGCTGCTGCTGTCGCTGCTGCTGTCGACGACAGCGAGGGTGAGGGCGAGGGCGACTGCAAACACGGCGGCGTCCGCGAGGCTGGCGAGCGAGCTCTGTGGTCTCCGCGGCGAAGAGCGAAATGGCGTCGACGAACTGCTGGCACTGCACGTCGTCGCCTCCGCCGACGAAACTCCCATTGGCTGCAAGAGTCGGAGGTGATTCGCCTCCGAGGAAGTCGCGAGTCGTGTGCGGTGTGCGCGACGATGATGGCAGTCATCGTCGAAGAGCGCCGACACGACATCGCCGAGCGCTCTGTTCGGGAACGCGTTTGCTTCCATCGAAAGCTCGAGAGTCCAGCGTGGCGCCGTCGTCGCGGGCGTGACTCGCTTCTGCTCGGGGATCTGGGTCCGCTGCCGTCTCGGCTCGTGGAGCGAGATCGGGGGCTCGGGTGGTCGCAGCATGGGACCAGCAACCTCGTCTCGCGCCTTGCGTCTGCTGCTGCTGTATCAAGTATCTAGGAGCTAGGAGAAAGAGCGAGAGAGGCTGTGCGCGATCCGGAAGATCTGGACGACAACATGGTCGCGGACGCCGTCCTCGTCCTCGCACGAGGTGACAGGCTTTCTTTCGAGAGAAGCTTCCGTGAGCGACTCGAAGTTAGTTCCTCGCCACGCACGGAGTGCCGGAAGCCAGTCAGTCGTTGTCGACTGCTGCTGACTTTTCCTAACGCACGTTGCTGCTGCTGCTACTGCTGTAGACTGCGCACATCGGTCGAAGAAGGCGCCGACTGCCGACACGGCGAACACCTCGGGCGGTTGACTCGTGCTGGCGGCTCCGCGCGATCCGGACTCGCTCCGGCCAGGAGTCAACACGGCGAGCTCTTCGGCGGGATCAGCAGGCGGACAAAGTCCGACTCGCCTCGACCTCGAGCAGAAGAAGCAAGCGAGCGATCCGGAGAGCGGCGCCGACACGAACACACGCCCACACGCACTCTCTCACGCTCTGTTCTATTGCCGCGCGCGCACATTACCCAGTCTATCGAATCCATTCATCGCGGCTGCGCTCTCTCGCTTCTTCGATCTACACATCTAAGAGATTCAGCTCGAGCACCGCGAGCGACACGAGCAGCAGGCAGGGAGCTCATCGCACCTTGCTCGCCCGCTCTGTAGCGTACTCGCTCGCTCCAGTGCTTGGCGGCAGTCACACCCTCGCGTCCAGGTGCACTGCCGCCTCTCCATCCATCCACTCCACTCGATCTCCATCCATCTGGCACCGCCGCCGCCACCGACAGCATCGCTTTGCTTGCTGCAGGATCTTTCGGCGTGCGCACCTCAAAGCTTGACGCCGTCGGCTCCTTCTCGCTTCTCGTACCCAGCGCGCGCGATCGCCCTCCACGCGTGCGTCTGTAGGAAACAGCAGAGGGACAGGAAAGCCCAGCGCCGACCTTGCCCACTTCTTCACTGCTGCTGTCTTCATCCGCACGGTCCGCGCCGCTCGCCACGCACGCCACGCACGCCGTTTCTTGACGCTCGAGCAGCTCACACTCGAGTCTACGTGTCGTAGTCGACCATCACTTTCTTGCCGCCAGTCGGGACCACCTGCTGGAGCCATATCCGCGTCTTGTAGATCGCGAACAGGTCGCGCACAAGCTCGCGGAAGTCGATACGGCTGCGTGGAAGGTAGAACACGCGAACGCAGCGGTCGCGAGCGTGTGAGTATCGTGGTCGACCGCACGGAAACTGGGCCGCGCAGGCGCCTCACGCGAACACCAAGCAAGCCACGCACCGGTCGGCTTCGAAGAAGAACGTGAGCTTGTGGCGGTCGAACTGGTACTCCGCGTCGATCACGTTCATCGGCAGCAGCCGCTGGCGAACCTTGCTCTTGCACACTTCAAACACCGCGTGCTCCTCCTCACGCTGCAGTTCGCATGACGTCACGCAGCATCAGCGACTACAGTTCAGACAACACAAGAGTGCGCCGCTCCGAAACGAACCTGCTCGCTCAGCATGTCCCGCTCGCGCTGGTTCGCCACCGCAATGATCTTCTTCACTGGCGCGTCGTGGCGCTTCGAGCTGCGTCCGACGGGCTCCTCGCCTGGGCTTGCAGGATCGCTGCCGTTCCCGCCATTGTTCTGCAGCTTCGACAACTCCGTTGCGCGCTGCACGATCCGCCCGATGTCCTCGCCACGATCAGCCTCCACCTGTGCATACATACATCGCAGTGTTGAGTCGTTAACACCACACAGACCTGGATGACAAGTGACAACGCCACAATGTACCTTGACGTAGTCGCCGGGGTTGTACGTCGCATTGCCCGCGAAGATCTCCTGCCGACCTCGCTTGAACTCGACCTCGTAGTAGGCTTCAGGCGGAGGCGACGGGTAGTGGTGGTGATGGTGGTGGTGGTGGTGGCTCGAGGTGCTGTTGCCGTTGCTCCCGCCGCGAGCGTCGGGCGGAAGCGGTGGCGCCGGACCCCCAATGTCCATCGGCCCGCGCGACCAATCGTACCCCATACCAGCCGAGTTTGTGCGCGTCAGAGTCGGGTACTCGCCCGTTGCAGCAAAGAGCTGTGCTCCCTCCATCGACTGGCTCCGGAACGGACGACCCGACGAGAACGTCGACGTTTCCATACTGAACGACCGGATCCCGCGACCGCTGTTGCTGTGGCGCGCTTGGTTCTCCTGCTCTGCCGGATTGTACATGTCCGGGTACGGCGGCATCGCGAACGTGTCCGACGAGTAGCGGCGGTACTGCGGAGGACCGTACTGGTGGTGGTACTGGTGCATCGGTGAGTCCGACGGGATGGTCACACGCGGGGGACGAACACCGGCGGACGGAGGCGGACTCGACACTGGCGGCGGCGATCCCACCGGGTGGTGGTGGTGGTGGAACCCGCGCATGTTACCGTGGTAGTCGTGCAGCGTCGGTTGGTGGTGCGGCTGGTACTGCTGCTTCCCGCCGTTGCTGTTGCTGTTGTACCCAGAAGGGTTCGAGTACCCGCCCGTTGCGCCATAGCCCGACGAGTACGAGAACGACTTGGCGCGGAGACGCTGGAGCGGCTCGGGTGCCGGCGGCAGCGGCGGGTTCACCTCTGCCGGTCTGCTGCTGCTAATGTACGTGAAGTCGACAGACGAAGCGCGCGCGTCCTTCGAGTACCTGCGAGTTCCCCCGTTCATCCGCTCGAGTCAGACTCGCACGCTCGCTCGTTCACTCGCCCAGTAACAAGCGCCACGCACCGTGAGCGCGGCTCCTCCTCGTCGACCTGGTTGCTCAGCTCGCTGTCAATAGACGCAGCAAGGAATGACATCGCGGGTGTCACGTCGTCAGCGTCATCCACAGTCAGCAGCACCGCCACGAGCTCAAGCCGCCTACGCACTCGAGCAACCCCGTGCTGCCGAACATGCTCATGTCGCCGCTGCCGAGCGGCCCGAAGCGCGGCGACGTCTTGAGCAGCTCCTCGTCCTGCAGCTGCCACGTCTGCGAGTCCTTGCGGTTGCTGAGCACGGGCGACTTGACGTGGTGCGAGCTCGCGAACGTGTTGTCGATGCTGAGGCTGCGCGGGTGCGCCGGCAGCGGCGAGAGCATCGACAGCGACGCGTCGCCGAACGACGGCTCAGCGTCGACGAGGCTCGGACGCATCGTCAGCGCTGGCGCCGAGCCCTTGCGCATCATCATGCGGAACGCGCGCGTCGACTCGCCGGCGCGTTCCGCCATGGCGCTGGTGCCGATGGTCGCGGTCGCGGCGTCCTGCTGCTCCTCGTCCGACGACGATGACTCGTAGAGCGACGAGCCCGACGACGAGAGGTTCACCACCTCGCGGAAGCTTGACGTGTGCGCGAGCTTCGTGCCCTCACGCTGGCTTCCTCCGAACGCCGGGATCTCGAACAGGTGCTCGAGCTGGTTCGCACTGCCGTTCTGCGGCGCCACGCGGCGGCCGAGCGGGCGCCACGCCGAGCCGGACGGCGACGACTCGGCCGACGACGTCAGCGCCTCGGAGACCGAATCACTGCGGGGCTTGCCGAGGCTGAGCAGCGCGTACTCGTCGGCCGCGCCGCCGCCGCCACCGCCGAGTAGCGCAGAGGCCGTCGTCGCCGCCGGGGTCGGGGCCGCGAACGCATCGATCGAGATCGGCGCGCGCGTCCGCGGACTCGTGGCCACCGCGACCGCGGCGTCCATCACGTCGCGCTGGTGCTGCGCGAAGAGCTCGTCGGTGTGCAGCGGCGCCGCGTCGCGCTCGTCGGTCGTGAGCGCCGCGATGCTCGTCGTGAGCAGCTGGGACCAGTTCTCCTCCTCGTCGTCCTGCTGCTGCTGTTGATGGTGGCTGCCGCTCGCAAAGTCGAGCGACAGGTGGCGCGCACGCTGCATCATGGCGGCGTGCGAGCGGTCGGCGAAGGGAAGGGGGGATCCACCCGCAGCGAAGACGACGACTCCGCCCGCTGGGGTGCTTCTCGCTTACTCTCTACTCTCCCTCTGCGCGCGCGCGGCCTTGAGACGCTCGCTGAGAGACGCGGCGGCGGCGGGCGGCTGCTGCTGCTGCTGCGGGTGCGCTCGACGTCCAGGAGTCTCCTCGACGACTACGCACGCACGCGCGCTGCTGCTGCTGCTCGTGGGCTTGTGGAGCTTTTTCTCTCTGTTGCGACTCCCTCGGGAAGTCACTTGCGCTCAGTATACAAAGAGGACGCGGGACATTCCCGTTAGGTTTGGGTGCGGTTAAAACAATCTGCATTGTATTTAGTAAGCGAGTGCGATAGAGCACACGCGTTGATCACATATGGAAGACTCTACTGCTGTATACAAATTCACGTTTTAATGTCGACTGCCTGCATTTAACGATGCCGGATACATAAACAGTGCGCAAATAATCGAAGCATTCCGCTCTTTTCCGCTAAATCGTACATTTGCTAAAATCTTGGTTGCTCTGCATTGTAAGCAACAGGCAATTGGCCCAAGCACACACACACACACACACATGGTTCCCAAAGGGCTTTCTTCATCGCGCTCACGTCATGCTGCTGCAGTGCAGCGTTTAGCGTCACGCTCATTTCCTCATGTTCAAAACTCACATTTAGGAATGTCTATCACGATTGCGCCAGAATCAGCACTTGCGTGCTTGGCGTACCCAAGCGCTTCGCTAAAGTACCCATAGTGAGTCCAAGTCATCAAATCGTCAGTCTTGAAGTTCCAGCGCCAAAAACAGAGTCCACGCGGCTCTTCTCAATAACTCTGAAATCGTAACCGCGCTTGTCTTTCTGTAGAATCGCATTGTTGTGATCCGAATCGGACTTTTCGCTGATTGTTCCTGTGCCACACGATCGCCACACCAAATATACTTCGTACTTTACGAGGTTGCACAGAAGCCCTTACTCTCGTTGCGCGTGAGCAGCTCCATGTGAGCTCCATGCGAGCAACTCCATGCTCGCGAGCACGCTCACCGGCAGCTCCATCCATCTCCACTCTGCGTTTGTGCGTCTGCCGGCTGGAGTTCTTCAGTTCATGCACGTGTCGCCGTGTACGTGTGTCGATGACCTGTAAGGAGTGCCGGTGTTCGCTGTGCTCAGCGCGCGCTATTTGTTCACTACGATATCGAAAGTGAAATCACGAGGATGTCGATGATGGAGCAGCAGCGCAGGCAGTCCACGCGAACGAATTTCGTGATTCGACATTCCGACATGTACGTGCATCGGCCTCGAATCAGCGCGAACAGGGCAACCCAGCACCTCAAGCCAAGTTCAGCGCGTCGTCATTGCTCTTGAGCAGACTCGGGTCTCGGCGGTAGCTTCGCCACACGATCTCAGTCTCGGCATTCATTCGAGCGCGGTGCGAGCATGTAGTTCGCACTTAAGAGGAGAGCATACAAACGCCACGTTAACCAAGGTCGGAACAAACCGGCGACCTTTCACGACTAGCCTCACTCTCTCTTCGATTTTCTCCCACAAGCAGCAGCAGCAGCACAACAACACCCCATAGACAAGAACGCTGCAGCGAGCGACGTCTACGACCGCCCTCTTCCGGCGCTCGCAAGCCATCTCCCGATCCGCCGCGCCGTCACTGCGCACACTTGCTGCTGCTGCGATACGTGCGCCGCCTGCTCAGGGTCGGTTTCTTCTATTTTGGTCTTCTCCTCGCACGCGCTCCGTAAAATCGTCGTCACCTCCCCGTGCCGACCGACCCCCCGCGCCACCACCACCGCCGTGCGCAGGATGGCGGCGCCGCCCGATGCGCCTCCGGCGAGCCCGCCGCTGCACGCGGCCGTGAGCTCGACGTACCAGCCGAAGAACCGGCCGACGTTCTCGCGCTTCTTCCGGCGCTACCCGTACGGCGAGCGCCGCTCGCGCGCCGTGGCGCCCGCGGACGCGCGTGCGAGCAGCCACTCGATGCCGCGCCGCCGCCGCGCCGGCACGGCCGACTTTGCGCGCGTGCGCGACGGCTCCGTGCTCGGGCTGCGCGCGGACCAGCGCCTGCGGCTGCACATCGGCGAGTTCATGCGCAAGCTCTACGTGGAGCTCTTCTTCGTTATGATCGTGCTCGCCTACGGCATCTTCGTGCTCGTGCAGATCACCATGGGCGAGGACGCGCTCGTGACGTACAAGAACGCGATCGACCTCACGGACGTCACGGTCGGCTCCCTCCTGCTGCTCGAGATCTCGCTCAAGGTCTTCGCCTACGGCGCGCAGTACCTGCGCAACTACTGGAACCTCTTCGACGCTCTCGTGATCGTCGCGTCCTTCGTGCTCGGGCTGCTCGCCGCGATGGGCACCACGTCCGCGCTCATCGTCAAGATCCTGCGGCTGCGCGTCATCCTGCGCGTGCTGCGCGTGCTCGTGGTCTTCGAGCGCGTCAAGTCGCGCTCGAGGTCCATGCACTTCGTGCACAAGGGCCCGATCACGTCCCCGGTCGAGCACGTGCTGCGCGTGCTGCACGAGCTGCGCTTCCACCCGGCGCTGCGCAGCTCCTTGCGCGAGGAGATCGAGTTCGCGATCGACGTCATCAAGAACAACCGGCTGTATGAGGCCAACGGCGAGCTCATCGGCGCCGAGGTCGACGATGACACGCAGAACTGGCTGCGCGGCGAGATCCTCAAGGTGAACGACACGGCGAAGGTGCTCCCGGACACGACCGACGACCCGGGCTTGCAGGTGGACGCCGACGGGAATGTGATCACCGGTGCGAACGGGCGGCATGGCGGCGGCGGCGACGGAGGCGACAGCCCAAACAACGCCGGGATGTCGGCGAGACGCAGCGTGACGATGAAGGAGCTGCTGCCGCATCTGGACGTCGCGTCCGAGTTCGAGCTTCAGAACCTCTTCCGGGACGTCAACAACTGGACGTTCGACATCTTCCGCGTGAACGTGGTCTCGGGCGGCAACGCACTCTGCCATCTCGGCTACCACTTGCTGCACGAGCTGGCGGCGACGCACCTCATGATCGAGCAGGCAACGCTCGTGAACTTCTTGCAGGAGATCCAGCGCGGGTACATCGCGACGAACCCGTACCACAACAGCATCCACGCGGCGGATGTGATGCAGACTGTGAACTACTTCCTCATCCAGCCCGAGCTGGCCCAGTTCCTGCGGCCGCTCGACCGTGCGCTCGCACTCATCGCCGCAGGCATCCACGACTACATGCACGACGGCTTCAACAACAGCTTCCACATCCTCACGGGCTCCGAAATCGCGCTGCGGTACAACGACCACGCGGTGCTCGAGAACTTCCATGTCGCGCAGTCGTTCCTCGTGATGAAGAACGCAGACTGCAACCTGCTCGGGAAGCTCTCCGTCGAAGACTTCAAGTACAGCCGCGAGATGATCATTCAGATGGTGCTCGCGACCGACATGGCCAAGCACTTTGAGGACGTTGCGCTCTTCAAGGCGAACATCTTGCCGGCGCCGGACGAGGATCTCGTGATCAAGAACGTCGGCGACAAGAAACTGCTGCTCAAGATGATTCTGCACACGTGCGACGTGTCGAACCCGGCGAAGGAGCGCGAGATCATGCTCAAGTGGACCGAGCGCGTGGTGGAGGAGTTCTTCGTGCAGGGCGATCTCGAGAAGCAGCTCTCGCTCGCGGTCTCGCCGTTCATGGACCGCGAGACGATCGTGATCAAGAAGATGCAAGTGGGCTTCGCGGACTTCATCGTCGCGCCACTCTTCAGCGTCTGGGCTCAGATCCTCGTGAACGTCAACGCCGTGGGCTACAAGACGCTGCTCTCGAACCGCGAGTTCTGGTCCTCGCTCTCGGATGAGTTCAAGCCGTACATGATCAAGGACGTGCTCCGGGACTTGAACCACCGCAAGCGCATGAGCCAAGCATCGGTCTGCTCAGCCGGCTCGAACAACGAGGACCTTGCTGCTGCACTCAACAGCTCCCGCGCGCGCCGGAGCGTCGCGAACCTCGTGCTCGCGACGGACAATGGCGACCACTGAACAAACGACCGAGTGACCGACCGAGACGGTGGACAACACGGCTTTAGACGCGCGTGGCGGCGATCGGAAACGTATACAGCACGCCGCGCACCTCTCGACGGCTGCTCCCACGCCT
Source organism: Globisporangium perplexum (assembly GCA_023333865.1). Lineage (NCBI taxonomy): Eukaryota > Oomycota > Peronosporomycetes > Pythiales > Pythiaceae > Globisporangium > Globisporangium perplexum. The sequence continues at coordinate 6,573 of JAASFS010000126.1, read as the reverse complement.
CGACCACCTCGCGCGACCCTATTTATCGCTCCTTCGCCAGTGCGTAGTACTTGTTCGCGACGGGGTCGAAGTAGCACTGCAGCTGCGGATCATAGACCAACTCGATAGACGCCGCCGAGCCGTCTCTCGCTGCCTCGATCGAGCTCCGCTGCTGCTGCTGGTTGCGCTTTGCCCGCTCCGACTGCTGTTTGCGACTCGGTTCTGGCTCGAGCTGCGACCAATCTGTCGACTCGAGCAGGCTTGCGAGGCGGCGGGAGGACGAGAACGACAAGTCGCGAGGAGCGCCGCTGCTCTCTGCACGACTCGCGCGATGGCCGCTCGCTTTTCCCGCGCGAAATGGGCTCGAGGAGAACTCGAGCGAGTCGCTCAGATCGCGCTCGTCCGAGATCCGAGACTTGGCGCTGCCCTTCTGCGGCTTCTGGAGCGGACTGGCGTCGACCTCTGGGGAGCAAAAGACTTTGTGAGCTGCGACCGTTTTGTCTCTCGCTGCGTCTGGCGCCTCCTTCTCTTCGACAAGATCGTCTGCAACCATCCCACGACACGCAGGATCTATGTCAACTATTGCAGCCTCGCGTGATACGAGAAGAGCGAGAAGTGTGGTGCACGAACCAAAGTCGAAGCTCTTGTCGCCGTCCACGGACCCCTCCGACCGCATGTCCTCCTCGTGGCCGATTGTCGCGTCGCTCTCGTCGCTTTCTTCGTCGAGGCGCATGGTGTTACTCTCCTGTGCGTCTCCGTTGTCGGCGCCGCCAGCACCAGCATGTGTGTCCAGATCCTCCGTCCTGTACACACACGAACGCGCCAACACTTTGTGAGATCACACATCCCGAGGAAGCGCCTCGGTCAGTTCTCACAGATCGATCGAGAGATCGTCATCGTCGTCGTCGGCAGCGCTGTCGTGTTTGTCGCAGATATGCTCGTCGCAATCCATAGCTTCTCCAGTGGGCAGAGTCTGGTGATCCAAGGGAGCCACTGGTTGGATCTCGCTCTCCCCACCAAGCTCTTGCTCCTCTTCCGCACTCGTCTCCTCCGCTCGATCGTCTCGGGTAGCGACGATAAGATCATCGAGCGACAAGCGAGGCTGCGCATTGTCTATCGGCTGTCGCGTCGGCTCGAAGATCGATCGCCGCGCATTTCGCTTTGCGAGCAGCAGCTCCTCCAGTGCGCGGTCGTCCTCGTCCTCGTCCCCTTGACGACTCCCACTAGCTCCCGCGTCGACAGCATCCGTCGGAATCGATGAAGTGTGCTTGGCGCCTTCGAGTTGGATCTGTGCGTCTCCGATACGCGGCGACACTGACGAGCAAGTCACTGATTGAGCACTCTCCGTGTGTGGGGATGCAAGGAGCGAGTCGAAGTCGAACAGCGACTTCTTGCTCTTGGCGAGTGGTTGGTGTGGAGACGTATCGTCGTTGGTAGCAGTCGCGAACGAGAAGATCGATCCGAGAGCAGGCTTCAGCATCTTCAACGAGTGCTTCTTGTCGCTCGCTCGACTGAGTCGAAGGCTTTGACTTGCGCTCGTATCGGCAGGGGAGCGCGATCGCCGGTTGATATCGGGGACAGGATCCGAACTGCTGCTGTCTGGAAACGTTGGCGTGAGGATAGATGTGTGCCGGAGGAAGAGCCTGGAGTTCCGCTCCGCCTCCTGCTCGTCGTCGTCCGAGAGAATGTCGAGCTTCTCCTGGATCGCAGCGATGATCGCTCGCCGATGGAGTTCCTTGCTTGCTCTTGTCTTGACTGCCGCATCGGTGTGAACAATCGACGATGATGCAGGCAGCGATGGCGACGCCGTGTCGAGCCTGCCGGACCTTTGTGGTACAAACCGCTGCTTGCGTTCATCTTCTGACGAGCTGAGATCTTCGGATGAGGTGGGGCTGCGCTCTCTTGCTTCGTGTCGCCGTAGCTCACGGTACACCGCGTCACCATTCGCTCTACCACTCGAAGGTATCACTACAGTCCGTGGGATCTCGTCGTTCACATCGCTCGTCGACAGCCGCGAGTGCACGGACTTTGCAGTCTCTGGTCGCGCGGGAGAGCTCGTCGATGACTTCACAGAGCGCGCACGCGACGACGAAGAGGGTCGCATTCCTCCAGCGTACCCATCATCGACTCTGTATGGTTGTGTCGGCGTAGAGACTCGCGGAGAAGAGTGTGCCTTCAGTTCACCTCGAGATGGCGCGCGAGCGACACTGCTGCTTGCTGGGCGATTGGCGCTCGCCTTCTTCGCTGTAGGAGTCTTCTGTCTCGCAGCTCCACTGGTAGATACTGGCGCGCTCTTCCCTCCCGAGTGACTGCTCAGTCCAGTTCTGCTCATCGCGCCGCTGCTTGCACTGCCGCCGCCTGAAGCAGCAGCACCTCGGAGATCCGAAGGCGAGGCACTGCTGTTCGTCAGCACAAAGTACTCGGTCGGGATCGGCCCCGCGCCGCTGGAGAACACGAACTGTTTTGGGATGTCCTTCATGTCCGCGTAAGCGGCAGGCAGCACTACGCGCTTGTCGCCGGCTCGCAGCTTGTGCTGAAGGCTCGCGGGGTCGCACGACGGCGCGTCCTTCGTCGTGAAGATCCGCTTGAGTTTGCAGCTGCCGCTGACGCAGATCGACTCCATGGAGCGGAACGTGCTGCCGGGGAAGCACGTCTCAGTCAGCGCCTGGAGGTCGAAGACGAGGTTGATCCACTGGTCCCGCGTCACACGCGCATCGAACGGAATCTGTACGTGCAGCGACGTCATCGCGGTCTCGCGGAACGCGGACGCGAAGACGAAGCGGCGGCGGATCTTCTGGAAGTCCGAGAAGCCCACCTCGATCGAGAACGCGCGCGTGAACGGGATCGCGAGCTGCAGGACGAGGAATCGCTGCGCGAGACCAAGCGACTGCGCCGCCGCGGTCTTGGGCAGCTGCATCTTGGTCTCGGCGCTGCCGTCGAGCTGGAACGCGTTGCCCTTGATGCCCTTCTCGAAGGACTTGAGGATCTTGCCCTGCAGCCGCCACGTCGCCGCCGGCGCCTTCCCCTGCGCGCTCAGCAGCTCCACGAAGTCCCCGCCCTGGAAGTACGCCGCGGACGTCGAGCTCGATGCCATCGTTCGCGACCTGCGCCGCCTTCAAAATGAGGATGCGACGAACAGGCGCCGAGTGACGTCGCCGCGTGACGTCGCTGCGTGACGTCGCCACCACACCACCACCACCACCGCCACGCACCATCGTGAGCACGAGCAAGACGATGAACAGACAGACTTGTGTCCTGTATATTGACTACTACCACCACCGCAGTGCCATTCGCCACTCCTGTCGCCGCGGCAGAAGGAGCTTCCGCACACACTCACGCTCGCCGGGGACTGGGTGGGGATCGCGCTCACTTCTTGGCGTCCAGCACGTCGAGCACCGTGTCGCGGAACCACAGCACACGCGCATTCCAGCGCTCGCGCACGAGCGTGTAGTACTCGTGCTCGCGGCTCGGGATCGCCATGTAGCGCTCGTCCTGGCGCTGGGTCATCTGTCCAAGAATGCAGGCGCGAAAAGCGAAATTAGCGACCGGAATGCTCGCCCCGACTGTGGTGCCAGTCCGCACCGTGGCCTCGCCGCGGAAGTGCTGGCGTACAGCGTCCGCGCTGTACTGCACGACGCTCTCGCGCTCGTAGAGCTGGAACTTGACGTAGCCGTAGCGCAGGCCGCCCGCCGCGACGCCCGCGAGAAACGCGGCACTCGACATGCTCCTTGATCCTGTTGCTCGTCGGAACCCTTGTGTGGTCAAAAGTGTGAGCTTCGGGAAACTACTCTTTATGGACAGGTAAAGTTTGAAAAGTGCTGGCATAGGAGGACAGAATGTCTACATTTACGAATAGCGATGGTGTTCACTTTGCAGCCACCAGCTCTTTTCATTCGCCGAAATCGACCATGGCGGACACCACCACCACCACCACAGCCGAGACGCCGATGGAGGTCACACCGGAGGCGCCGCTGCCGTCCGCGCACGCCGCCGCGGTAGGAGCGACAGAGGAGGAGAAGGAGCCCATGCCGTTCACGGACGAGGAGCTCACGACGACCTTCAAGGTGCTCGACATGCTCGCGAGCAACGCCAAGCTGCTCGACCAGCGCAACATGCGCACGGTGCGCAAGCACCTGGCGCCTGTGAGCGACCTCATGGAGAGCCGTAAGTTCGGCGGCAAGGGTCGCAAGAAGTACCTCGAGGACAAACAGCTGCGCGAGGAGAAGCGTGCGCGCCTGAACCAGCGCAAGATGCACGACAAGCGCCACATCAACAGCTCACAGCTGCGTCGCGAGCGCATCCAGAAGCTCGAGTCGCTGCTGGGCCAGGGCAAGGACACCGGGCTGCCGCTCATTGCAGATGGCGTCGCCGGCGAGGAGGTCGTGCACAGCTCGTCGCTCCAGGCGCTCTGCCACGACGACGCCGCGCAAGCGGAGGAGGAGCAGGCGGCCGAGGAGAAGCGCGAGGCGAGCGCGCTGCTCGGCTTCCGCTCGTGCTACACGTGCAAGTCGCGCTTCGACAAGACGCACCAGTTCTACGACCAGCTGTGCCCGCGCTGTGCGGATCTCAACTTCGCCAAGCGCTTCCAGACGTCCGACCTGCGCGGCAAGGTGGCGCTCGTCACCGGCGCGCGCGTCAAGATCGGCTTCCAGACGGCCGTGAAGCTGCTGCTCGCCGGCGCGGCCGTGATCGCCACGTCACGCTTCCCGACGGACACAGCTGAGCGGTTCGCGCAGCACGCGGAGTACGAGACGTTCAAAGACCGGCTACAGATCTTCGGCATCGACTTCCGCGACCTCGTGCACCTCGAGCAGTTCCTCGACTTCGTGCTCACGCGGTACTCGCGCCTGGACATCGTGGTCCACAACGCGTGCCAGACGATCCGTCGCCCGCCCATGTACTACCAGCACCTCGTGCAGAAGGAAATGCAGTCGCTGGAGCAGAGCCCGAAGAACGTGCAGCTGCTGATGCACCACCAGCAGGAGTTCGCGACGCATGTCAAGTCGCTCTCGATCGAGAACGGCGCGAACCCGAGCGCGAGCGCCAGCGCGCCGGGCATTGCGATGTCGTCAGCACTCAGGTCGCAGGTGCAGCTCATCGCGAGCGACGAGCAAGACGCAGAGTCCTTCCCGGACGGGATGGTCGACGTGAACGGCCAGCAGATCGATCTGCGCTCGAAGAACACGTGGCTGCTCAAGATCGGCGAGGTGGAGACGCCGGAGGTCGCCGAGGTGTTCGCGATCAACACGCTGGCGCCGTTCATTATGAACAACCGCCTCGTGCCGCTACTGGCGCGCAACAAGGGTCCGCTCGAGCGCAAGTTCATCGTGAACGTGAGCGCGATGGAGGGCAAGTTCTACCGGTACAAGACGCCGAACCACCCGCACACAAACATGGCCAAGGCGGCGCTCAACATGATGACGCGCACGTGCGCCGAGGACCTGAGCAAGCGCGGGATCTTCATGAACTCGGTCGACACGGGGTGCGTAGTTTGCTGTGTGCGATGGTGCTGTTGAGAAGCGAGTGGGCGTACGGACTGGCCGGCGTTCGGACTGCCTGACTGACCGACGGCGTCGTGTGTGCGAGCAGGTGGATCAATGACGAGAACCCGCTGGAGAAGGCGCACGCGCACGCCGCGAGCACGGACTTCCAGACGCCGATCGACGAGATCGACGCGGCGGCGCGGATCCTCGACCCGGTGTTCGTGGGCTTCAACGCGCCGGAGACGAAGCCGGTCTTCGGCAAGTTCCTCAAGGACTTCCACGAGACCGAGTGGTAGTCGGTCGCTTTCGTTCGCGACCGGCGAAGAAGGCGGCGCGAGAGTAAGCAAATGAGTAGAGCAGAGCAGAGCAACGGATAGCGAGTTCATCACGAACGAAAGCGAGCGAACCCGATCTTGAGATGCAATAGATCCTCACATTCGTCCTCACACACTCGCCGCTCGCGCTCGACCATCAACCTGGATTGCCTTCGCATGTCTTCGACGTCACTGCGCCAGGTTGATCTGCACACCGTGCTTGAGCCTCCCAGGCGATTTCTGGTATGCGCACGTCGCTCTAATGTTGATAATGGCGCGTCGTCGGTGAATGCAAATCGGAGTTTGTCGGAGTCTCGTTGAAGCATCCCGAAGGCTTCCCTTCCTGCCTGCCTGCCCGCCCGCCCGCCGCCGCCGCCCCCACCCCCACCGCTGTCACTTCCGAATCCACCGCGCGCCGCACACGTCCGCTCGCTCCTTCTCCTCTTCCTCTTCGCCCTCCAGCTCCCTCCCTCTCTCCGCGATGAAGGGCGACACGCGCGTGAACGCCGAGCAGTACGACCTGCCCGCGAACAGCGAGGTGGTGCTCGCCACGCACCCCGTGCTGCACCACAAGCTCACGAAGCTCCGCGACGAGCGCACAGACAGCAACCTCTTCCGCCACGTGCTGCGCGAAGTCACGTTCTACCTCGGGTGTGTTCTCGAGCGTTCTGTGGGGCGGAGACGTGGCGTTCCGCCGCTTGGACTCACGAAGAAAGATCGCGTTGGTGTAGATACGAAGCCACGTACGATCTGGAGACCACGCCAAAGACCATCAAGGTGTGTGTGTGTGTGTGTGT
>JAASFS010000125.1:0-33572 GCA_023333865.1 Globisporangium perplexum | reverse complement strand
GGACGACATGAAGCGCGCGAACGCCAAGTCCACGTCGCGCGCGCAGTTCGTGCAGAAGTTCCTCGTGCTCGAGCGCGACTTCTCGATCGGCGGCGGCGAGCTCACGTCCACGCTCAAGCACTCAACGAGGATATGAGGATCAGCTTGCCATCAGCTTGCCATCAGCCTCCTGTCCTGATACCGGCAAATGGCAAAAGTGGATCATTTTAGATATAATCTTACAGAAAATTGGCTGAATAGTTTATAATACCGACTTCAAGAGGGTATAGTTTTTAAGTGGTGTATCAATCTGAGGGGTTTGCCTGTATTTGAACTCTGCACGCACAAAAGCATGGCGCTGAGCAAGCCGATGCAGACGCTGGCGGCCGCGACCGCCGCGGGCGTCGGCGGCGTCGTGGCCACCGCGGTGCTCTACCCGCTCGACACGCTCAAGACGCGGCTGCAGTCGGGCTCGGCGGCGCTGCCCCCCGGCGCGCGGCTGGCGGCGCTGCGCGCGCTCTACCGCGGTGTGCAGTACAAAACGGCCGAGTCCGCGGTCTCCAAGTTCCTCTACTTCTACGCCTACACGGTGCTGGCGCAGGCGGCGGCGCCGCGCAACGGCCGCCCGCTCGGCACGGCTGCGAGCCTGCTGCTCGGCTATGTGAGCGAGTTCTCGCATCTGCCACTGACGCTGCCGATGGAGGTGATCGCCACGCGCCTGCAGACCGGCGCGGCGGCCGGCGGCGGCGTGCTGCAGATCGTGCGCAGCGTGCTCGAGGACAGCGGCGTGCGCGGCTTCTACAAGGGCTTCCAGGCCTACTTCGTGCTCTGCCTGCAGCCGGCGATCCAGTACACGGTCTTCGAGCGCCTCAAGGAACTCTACCTGCGCCGCTTCAAGGAGGCGGCCAAGTCACTCGGAGCGCTCGAGGTGCACAGGAGGCCCAGCGCCGTGCTGTGTGTGTGTGTGTGAGAGAGAGAGAGAGAATGCGTGTGCGTGTGTGCTGACGCGCCGCAACTGCGCAGGCGTTCGTGCTCGGCGCACTCGCGCGGTCGGTGGCGACACTGCTGCTCTTCCCGTACATCCGCGCGAAGGTGATCGTGCAGTCGAAGAAGAAGGCGGCGGCGGCGGCGGCGCAGAGCAAGAAGAGCGACGACGCAGCGGCGGCGCCGAGCGCGGGCGAGCCGGACGAGGGCATCGCCGGCGCGCTGCAACGCGTGTACAGGGAGGAAGGCGCGCGGTCGCTGTACCGCGGTCTCGGCCCGGAGCTCACGAAGGTGCGTGGTGGCAGCCGGCGGGGAGGGGGGCGTCTCGGACAGCACGCTGACACAAGCGGCGGCGCGTGCGTGCAGGGGGCGCTCTCGTCGGCGTTCATGCTCATGATCAAGGAGAAGATCCAGCTGTACATCACGTTCGCGATGCTCGTCGCGAGCGCGAAGGCGTAGCGCACGTGGGCGGACTCGACAGGCTCGGGTGTGGTGACGCGCGGGGTCCGCGCGCGCGTGGGGCGGCAGGCGTCACCTCCGCGATTCGGTTCGTTGGCCCGAGGACAGGCAGCCGATCGGTAGAACGAACGAACGGCTGGCGGCACGCGAGCGGCGTCGAGAGATCGATCGATCTCTGCATCTTGTCTGCTCCTTGTCTGCTTCTTGTGTCTGTGTGGCTGGCGTGCGCTCCTCCCATCCCACCCGCTCCCACTCACGTCGAGCGAGCGCGTTGAATGGATGCATCACGAGATCTCTCGGAAAGAGCGATCCGCCAAAGCGGGCGCGAGATCGCGCTGGCTGCTGGCTGTCATGCTGTCATGCTGTCACGCTCGCAATGCTGCTGCTGTTGAGAGGACGACGTCGGCTCGCGCGTGCGCCGCACGAGGAGATTCGGCGCGGCGGCGTCATGTGCTCTCCGGATTTCTAGTACGAGAGCCAGCAGCGCCACACCACGACACACCAAATGTGGGGTATGCGTGGTGTGGCGCCGCTGATAAAAAGCCGGCACCCTATAGTGAAAAAACCCCGGGTTCTTGCCGTTTGATTTTTCAGCATTTCGAGTGTGTTTTTCACACAAACAGGCGACGCCTTTTTCCTTTCCTTCACTATGCAAAACCATAGTAAAAGAAGAAACGCGCCGAACAAGCGAGTCGAGTCGAGCGACCCACCCACCCGAGCGGAAGGTGGCGGCGACGGCAGCAGCAGCAGCAGCAGCGAACGAACGAACCTCCGAGAGTCCGGAGCCTGCGGCCTCACGAGCTACGCGCGGCGAAGACCGTAACAGACCGCACACAGGCAGCAGCCAACTAACGAACCGAAGCGACCACCCGCCCTACCGCCCGACACACGACACGCGACGACGACGATGTGCTGGTGGTGTTGCATGCGCGTGCTGGAAAAGTGCCTGCCGCGTAACGACATCGTGCGCGAGCTGGCACCGTACCTGCAGCACGTGCACCGCGACGACGGGCTGGACGAGGACCTGCGCCGCGGCGGCGGCGGCGGCGTCGGAGGCGACACGTGGGGGCGGCCGGCGGGCTCCCCGCGCGCCGGCGAGTTCGTTTCGTACAGCGACGACAAGAACCACTCGGGCGCCACGTCGAGCGGCGACTCGTTCCGCTCGAACCCGAACCTGCTGCCCGTGTACTCGCGCGTGAGCCTCGACGACGAGCGCGCGCTCGCGGACGCCAAGGCGCTCGCCGTGCGCGCGGTCGGCGAGGTGCGCGTGGCGCAGGGCGACGCGCCGAACATCGACCTGCTCACGCGTACGCCGAGCGGCGGCGTGCTGGCCCCGCAGCCCGTGCGCAAGCGCATGTGCGACCATTTCAACACCTCGACGGCGCCGCTGCCCCCGCCGCACAGCGGCAGCAGCAGCGGCGGCGGCAGCAACCACAACCTCTCGCGCACGCACCTGCCACACATCGACAGCGTCGGCAGCAAGACGTCGTCCACGGACTCAGCGTCCGAGGGCGTGGCGCCGTCGTCGGCGGCGTCGTCGTCCGCGGCGACCGGCAGCAGCAACTCGCTGCAGAAGAAGATGTCGGTGTCCAAGATCAAGACGGACCTCGGCGACCTCGTGCCCGTGCGCTGGGAGAAGGTCGTGATCGTGCAGGTGTCGGTGCAGGGCTTCCGCGAGATGGTGCTGCAGGCGAAGGAGCTCATGGAGGAGGCCAAGCTGCTGTACGAGCACACGGTGCTCTCCCGCCTCTCGTCCGAGTACGCCGGCCAGGAGATCCTGAGCCACACGCGCTCGGGGCTCTTCGTGATCGCGTTCGCGTCCGAGTTCCACGCCGCCAAGTGGTGCCTCTCGCTTCAGCTCAGCCTCGTGTACGCCGCGTGGAACGACAAGCTGCTCAAGCAGTTCAACGACATGAAGGAGGTGTACATGACGTCGAACAGCAAGTCGCGCAAGAACACGCTGCTGTACCGCGGCTTCCGCGTGCGTATGGTCATCCACACGGCCGACCAGGACGTCGGCGCGGAGAAGTCGCTCTCGAACGCCGTCAAGTGGACCAAGACGGTCAGCGACTACGCGCACGGCGGGCAGATCATCCTGAGTGACAACGTCTGGGACCGGCTCAAGGAGCAACTTGTGCAGCTCGGCAACCCCGTCGTGGAGGACCTCGGCTGCCACTCGGTGAACGGCGACGAGGTGGCGCTCATGCTCCTGCTGCCGCGCGACCTCGAGTGTCGGCGCTTCCCGAACCTCAAGTCGCCGCACCAACTGTCGCTCGGGATGCGCGACGCGCCGTCGGCGCACCGCCCGGTGACGATGGTGTTCACGTTCATTGAAGGCGCGCGGCCGCTGGTTCGCTGCCACGCCGAAGAGCTCGCGGACCGGATCAAGACGCTGTGCATCGTGGCGCGCGAGCTGCTGCGCAAGCACAACGGGTATGAGTGCCAGGAGCTCCAGGGCGACTTCATGCTGGCGTTCTTCAACCCGTGCAGCGCGATCCTGTGGTGCGGTGAGTACCAGCTGCGCATCCGGCAGAAGTTCCGCGAGTGGAACCGCGAGAGCGAGAACCAGGAGCTCATGTTCTCCATGTCGATGGGCATCGAGACGGGCGTGCCAGCGAGCGTGAGTCCGCACAAGACGAGTGGCCGCGCCGACTACTTCGGCAACATCGTGAACCAGACCGCGCGGATAGCCAAGTCGGCGTCGGGCGGTCAGATCATGATCGGCGGCGACGCGTGGAACACATTCGCGGCGCTGCACCAGCGCGCCAAGACGATCGGGCGGGGGGACCCGCTGGAGGAGATCGCCGGCAGCACGATCTTCCAGTTCAAGCTGCACGGGTACTACAGCTTCAAAGGCATCTCGCTGCCGATCGGGCTGATCGAGGCGATCCCGATCGAGCCGCAGGCCGGGCTCAAGAGCAGCGAGGTCGCGTCGCGACTGCTCATCCGCCAGCCGAAGGCGAAGCACCTGGACGACGGGCAGCTCAAGACGATGAAGAAGACGGCGATCGCGGCCGTGCCGGGAGAGATGATGCGGCTGAACCACTCGGGCGAGAAGTCGCAGGACTCGATCCGCGAGACGGAGATCGGCATCAGCCTCTCGTGGGACGACATCGTGATGGTGGAGGAGGAGGAGGACTCGGGCGACGAGAGCGACGCGAGCTCCATGGTGAGTGGCAGCCTGCTGCTCGAGGGGAACCTGAACCAGTCGGGCTTCATGCACCTGCTGCGCGCGTCGTCGTCCCTCGAGTCGACGGTCCCCTCGCCGCGTGCCATGCGAGGCGAGTACATGGATAGAGTATAGTAGGAACGCCACGCACCGCAAGAACTCGCTCGCGCTTGGCTGGCTGGCGGGTCGGCTGGCTGCAAGGAGGGACCCCGACCCATAGCCACAAGCCACGAGCCACGGCGCGAGCGAGCGCAGGTGCCGGAGACTCGTCATCGCGATAACTTAACGCTAACACCCCTGTAATGCCTGAGCTATGGCTATCGGAGTGTGTGCGCTGCGGCTTCCCCGGAGGCACTGCCAGACACCGCCAGACACCGCCAGGCACCGCCAGACACCGCCAGACACCACCAGACACTGCCAGACACTATCTGATCGCTGCTGTCACCCTCAGCAAGTTCCACTTGGCGACTTGGTTCACGAGCTCGCGGTGTCAAACTGAGTGCAGCTTGCGATGCTCGTCGATGGAGATCCCGCGACGACATGCGCTGGACCTTTGGATCGTACTTGTGCGCGGGGTGTCACTCGGCGGCGTCTTCGAGCACGGTCGTCGTCGCCGCCGCGCGCTTCCTCGGCGGGTCCTTGGGCGGCAGCGTGAACGTGAGGCGTTTGACCGACTGGCGCTTGACGGTGTTGCCTCCTGCGACCGACTCGCGCTTGGCGAGCGCGCTCGGGAGGCTGAAGGAGTCGATCGACTGCCGCTGGCGCTCGACCACTGCGCGCTGCTCGCTATCTCGCTCGAGCGTGAGCTGCACGCCCCGCTTCACGAGCTCCTCCATCTTCGCGGGGCCGCCCGTGAAGAGCTCGAACAGCGGCGACCGCTGCCGCGCGCTGCCGACTCTGCTGGCGCCGCCGCCGTGTCCATCGGCGAGAAGACTCCCCCACGAGAGCGAGTTTTGCACGATCGCGCGCGCGTCGTCGACGCGAACCTCTCTGGCGCGAAGGCAGCAGAGGTGCCAGTTAGTCAGTCAGTCAGTCAGCTAGCTCCTCTCGATCGGCGCGGAGCCCAACGCGCGCTCACCGCGTGAACGTCGCGCACCGCCGCTGCTCGCTGAACTGCGTGAGGTGGCGGATGTACTCCTTACGCGCGCCGGCGAGCAAGTCGTGCAGCAGTTGCGCCTTGACGCTGCGGCGCAAGCGAAGCCGGTCACCAGCAGACTCGAGCCAGCGAGCGCAGGTGGGGTCGAGCTCCGATCGTACCTCTTCGCGATGCGCACGATGTGGAACGCGTTCTGCTGCAAGCGCTGGATCTCGATCGGCGTGAGCACTTGCTGCATGGACGTGAGGCGCTCGTCCATGTGCTCGAGCTGGAGCAGCGCTGCTGGGCTCTTGTTGCTCCGGCGCGCGCTCGGGGTGGCCTGCGGGGTGCTCGGCGGCGCGTTGTTGCTGCTCGGCTGCCCTGTGGCGCTGGTGCTCGCAACGGAGCGCTGCAGCGACTGGCGCTTGAGGAGCTTGCGGCTGTGGAGCATCGCGGCCCACTCAGCCTCCTTCTCCTCCGTCGGGAGCACGCGGTCGTGCTGCTGCCGCTCGCTGCGCTGCCGCTCGTGGTCGACGCGATCCCACAGGAGTGACAGCGCGTGCAGCCGCGCTCGCGTGCACAGGACGAAGTCTCTGCGCACAGGAGGAGCTCAGAGCGGTCAGCGAGCCGCGGCTCCGGCCAGAGAGACGGTCGAGCGTCACGCACCTGCTCAGGCGCTGCGAGGTGATCACTTTGCTGCGCCACCTGACCATCATGCGGTTGAAGTTGCGCGTCTCGCGGCTCCCGCTGAAGTGGTCGATCATGAAGCGCTGCAGGACGCTCGCGCAGCGCGCGCGACGCCGGCAGCGGATGTTGAAGAGCAGTCGCCACATGCACCGACGCAGCCACGTGTAGATAATGGCCGTGTGCCTCGAGGTGTGGTGCCACTTCCACTTGCGCCAGATGCGCTGGATCGTCTCGGCGGCGCGGCTCTGCTGCTCGGCGAGGAGCACGAGCTGCTTCCTGTGCAGGAGCTTGGCGCGCCACGCGGCGGTGGCAGCGGCGAACGAGACCGCCATGAGCCACATCTTGCGGCGCCGGTAGCCGACGGTGTTGGCGAGCTCCGCGGCTGTGAGCGGCCGCTTCTTCGGCACGAAGTGCTGCTGGTACTTGATCAGCTGCGCTTCCACCCGAAGCTCTTCCTGACGGACGAGGAGCTCTCGCTGGCGTCTGGTGCGCTCCATTCGCTCCTCAGCTTGCTTCTTCCTAGTGCAAGCACCGCAGGGCACACGACGTGGGTGAACGCTCCGGAGATCGAGCCAGCAGCTCCACGAGAGAGACCGCACCGTTCCTCAAGCGTGGCCGGGAGCCGAGGACTCGCCGCGCGCTGCTTGTTCTCGCGGATCTTCTGGAGTGCGTGGGAGCCCAGCGAGACGGCAGGAGGGTGTGAGTCGGATCCTCTCGCAAGCGCAGCAGGAGGCGATCACATACGTCCGACGCCTTGTTCTTCTGCTTGCCAGTCATGCATCGAAGCGCGAGAGTGAGACGCTGGGGAGACGCGGTTGAGCCAACGAGCACGTACGCACCAGTCGCCGCTCTTCCTGGTACTTGTGCACGTTCCGCTGAGAGCAGAGCACAGGATCCGATACGCGGGGTGTCAGTCCCGCCGACACTCCACGAAAACATTCACGCGTACCGCGAACGCTTCCCACAGACTCGGGTCCGCGCGCAGCTCGTTCAACACTCGCGTGATCCTGGTTCCAGGACAGAGTTGCGTTGTGAGTCAACAGGGTTCATGCACGAAGGGGAAGTCTGGCACACCTGTCGTCCGAGCGCGGCGGTGTGGGCTGCCGAGGTGTCACGGGTGTCGACGACGCGCCAGTCGGGAAGATGGCAGCGCCGGAGTGGAGTGGACTCGTGTGTGGTCGCTTAGCCGGCGATCTCGCAGTCTGCGAGCCTCTCGGGCTCGTCGAGTCCGGCCATCGGGTCGTGGCATGGTTTCCAGGCGCCGTGGAAGCCGCCGAGTCTCTCGCCGTCTTGTGCTGCAGAGCCAGCGGAGGCAACGACGCAAGCGCTTTGGCTCTGAGCACGCACAACTGAGATCAGCGCTTCGTTCGGCTTGGACAGGGAACGCGGACAGGATGGCGCTACGCACAGCGAGTCTCGAGTGTCCGCGTCGTTCTCGCCGCTGACCACCGCCTTCCACTCCTCGGAGCCGAACTTTGTCGCCCTGCACGAACACTCGCAAGCCTCGCGTCGTGAGCGCTCGACCTCATGAGCACCAGCTGTGCTCATCGCTCCAGAACGCACATCGACCAGGACGACGGCAGCACCGACTGGCGGATGTACTCGACGATGTGCTCCCGCGGCAGCCCCCAGAGGAACAGCGGTGAGGCGCTTTCGTGCCCAACGCTCGCGCCAAGACCGGCTGCTGCATCGTCAGTGTCGCTCTCGAGCGGGTTCCACCGCAACACTTTGGTGCGGTCGACGCGGCCGCTCTGCTCGACGAACTTTTGCTTGGAAGGGTCGAGGAAGTGCGCGCGCCACTGCTTATCGAAGCTCGTGCCATTGCTCTGCTCGTGCTCGGCCGAGCCGAACTCTCGGTGTCGAGGCGACCGTGTCGGGAGTGCTACCGCGCCTCCACCGGTCATCTTCCGGGAGCTCTCCGCCTCGATCGGAGGTGACGCAGCGGCAGCTGAGAGCGAAGACGAGGTCAGCCGCCGTCTCGGCGACACTGGCGCTCGCCGCGGCGAAGTCGGAGGCGCCGACTCGACCTGCGCGTATCGCGGCAACACGGCGGCCGTCGAGATCCGCGACGGCAGCTGGATGACCGTCTCCTTGGCCAGGTCGGCGTTCTCGATTTGCTTGACCATCCATCCTTCCAGGCGCTCGCGCTGCATCCTTGGGCGGCGGAGTGCTCGTTCACGCGCGGATGTGCTCGTGAGCCGTGCGCGCGACCTATTCTTGCGAGGATGGCGATCATCAAGCAACACTGTTCGCTGTTCACTGTACGCTGTGCGGACGTGCGCGCCGTCCGCATCGTTGGCAAGCGGGCTGTCGACCGTCAGCGCTCACCGCACGCAACGTCGTTGCCAGAGGAAGAAGCGCGAGCGAGCGGGGAATAAGTCATTACGTTCTAAGTGATCGGAGCATCGAGGGACCGCGCGCTGCCCGCACTGCGCGAGCGAGCGAGTGGGCGTCTCCGCCGCGCGCGCTGAGCCCCAGGCGCTCGACGTGCTTGCGGACGACGGACGACGGGAGGTGGCGCGGGAGCGGATGCTGCTTCTTTACTCCAGGCCCATGTTAACTTCGCCGTTGAAGATGGACGCCGCGGCCGCGAAGCGCTCCGCCTGCTGCTGCTGCAGCTCGGTCATCGCCATCAGGAACGACGGCTCCTGCTGGTACTTCATCATCGCCGCCTGCAGCACCTCGCGCGTGAGCCCGTGCTTGGCGTGGATCTCCGTCGAGAGCGTCTCCGCGCGCTTCACATATCTGTCGGAGGAGCGACGAGGGCGAACGGTGTCAGTGGGGGGCGGCCGCCTCGCAGCGCGTCACCAGGCAGTAGGCGACGCGACGCACCTCTGGTTGATCGCGTCCTCCTTGTTCTCCGGGTCGAGCTCCTTCACCTCGAGGCACACCTCCTCCATCGCCACGTTCAGCGACTCCATGGTCTCCTGCATGATCGCGATGAACTGCACCAAGCACAAGCACGAGAGGTGGACGAGTGAGCACTCGGGAGTCACTAGAAGGTGTGCAGAGCCCCGCAACGCGCGCACCTTGGTGAGCGTGAGGTCGGCCGGGACCTCGACGTCGCTGAAGCCGCCGCCCGTCATGACGCGGTAGAGCTCCTGGAGCTTGGCGACCGCGTTCGCGACGTCCTTGTCCTCCTCCTCCTCGAAGTACTCAGTGGCGACCTTCACCTCGTCCTCCGTGGTCTGGAACTTGGCGTACACCTGGCTCTCGATGGCCTTCATGGCCTCCTCGAACTGGCCCATGAGGTAGCTCGCGAGCTGGTCCTCCGGGAGCGAGCGGCCGTTCTGAGACGACTCCTGGCGGATCTTCGCCTCCAGCTTGGCCAGTTGCATCTGCAGCCACCACCACAGGCGTCAGCACGCGCGGTTGAGCGCCACATACACTCCCGCGTCACGCGTCACGCACCACGACTTGGCCCATCTGCGCGCAGATGGTCTCGAGGATGCTGAGCAGCTGCTCCTTGTGGAGGTTCGGCACCTCGCGGACGTCGTCGTCTGCGTTACTCTCGCTGCGCTTCCCCTGTTGCAGCGCATAGCGCGCGGTCAGTGGCGTGAGCCTCACACACGCAGAAGGAGAGTGTGTGAGAGAGAGAGAGAGAGAGAGACGCACCTTCTTGCCCGACGAGCGTAGCGTGAAGAAGAGGATGGCGGCCGCCAGCGCGGACACGGCGCCGATGACGAGGGGCTTGCTCACTTGCACCATGCTGGCGGTTTGTGTGTCAGGCGATGGGAGCTGGCGGGCGGCGGGTGGCGCGGCGTGGCGGGGCGGGGCGCTGGAGGAGGAGGCTCGACAAGCGCTTGGCGGCGGCGGGCAGACTCGGCTTGTGTGGTGGCCATCAATGTGAACAAGCGTCCCGAACGTCCCGCATTTGCGCAAAAATACGCGTAAACTCTATCGAGTCGCGTTCTACATAGTGAAACCGAGCTACAATCGGGAAAGACAATCCAGCTCAGATAACACGGGACTCTCTGTCCCGAACTTTTCGGCAAGAAAACAAAAAAGGTTAATACAAAAAGGTTAATTGAAGGTTAAAGGTTAATCACACGCTGTGACAGCCACAGCGTACCGACCAACTGCAGCGACCTCGATGGATGCGCTCAGCGGCGACACCGGCAGCTACTGGCGCGGGGTGGCGCACGGACTGCTGCTCGCGCTGCCGCTGCTCGCGCTCTTCTACAACCGCTGGAAGGCGAGCGAAGCTGCCGTTGCCAGCGCCGCTCACGCGAGCCCAAACGGGTCCTCAGCAGAGGATGCGCAGCCGCCGACGTTCGGGTGCGACGAACAGTGGCGAGCGATTGTGCTGCATGGACTCACTCGTTCGCTTGCCTGCCTGCCTGGCGACACTGCCGCTCGCCTACTGCTGCCACCGCTTGGCGACGACCTCGCTGTCGATACAGAACGTGCGTTGCTGCAATGCCGTTCTGTAGTTGCACGAGAACGATCAACTCACAGCTGTGGCTCTCTTCACGGGGCTCGACAGGACGTTCCTCAACGAGCTCTTCACGTACGAGGTGGTGCTCGTCGCGGGGGCCGAGATGAAGGCTGTGAAGGACCAGCTACGCGCGGCCGAGCAAGAGGGCAACGCGCGCCGGGTCGACGCGCTCCGCGGCCGCCTGCTGGACGTCGCGCGCGTGCTCGACCAGAAGCTGCAGGCGCTGGTGCCGATCGTGCAGTTCCTGACGGAGCAGAGCGTCAGCGCACTCACGGGATCTGGCGACGGCGCCGCAGTCGCCGGGTCCGAGCCAGCGCACGCCCCGGAGCCCAAGAAGCTCAAGTAAGCGCCTAGGCGGCTCGCGTGTCACCCAAGCACGCGATCAGACTGAGGCAAGGCGCTACAAGAGAGGGCTACGATAGAGTATGTGTGGGAGCTGCTATATTCCACGTCCGGGGTCGACACCTACGCACCGTAGCGTCGCCCAACGCTTTCCCCGGACAGCAACACACAGAGGTCGACGCGCGCGCCGGAGCGTTCGTTCCTACGCTGTCCCCTGAGAGCCCCCGCCGCGTGTAACTGGCTGGTGAACAAACGCCGCTTACTTCTTGATCGTCGTCTTGGCCAGGAAGTCCGTGTGCTCCTGGTACGGCGACGCCGTGTACGCGTGCTGCTCCCAGAGGTCCGGGGTCAGGTACGCGTACGTCGCGCGGAGCGCGTAGAACGTCGCCTTGACGAAGTTGCCGAGCGTGCGCGTGTGGCCGCTCGCCGACGTGTAGCAGTCCTCGATACCCGCCATGCCGAGCAGCTTACGCGGAGCCGGGGCCGCACACAGGCCCGTTCCACGCGGCGCCGGGATCAGGCGCACGCGCACCGACCCGCACTTGCCCGTCACCTTGTTCGGCACCGTGTGCGGCTGGCCGATCATCTTGCCCCAGTAGCCACGGCGCACCGGCACGAGCGAGATCTTGGCGAGGATGATCGCGCCACGGATCGACGTCGCCACCTCCTTGGCGCACTTGACGCCGAGGCCGATGTGGCCGTTGTGGTCGCCCACCGCCACGAACGCCTTGAAGCGCGTGCGCTGGCCGGCCGTCGTCTGCTTCTGCACCGGCATGATCTTCATCACCTCGTCCTTGAGCTGCGCCTCGAGGAAGTGGTTCACGATCTCGCACTCCTTGATCGGGAGCGAGAAGAGGTAGATCTCCTCGAGCGACGAGATCTTGCCCTCCTTCACCAGGCGACCGAGCTTCGTCACGGGCACCCACTCCTTGTTCTCGTCGCCGCCACGGCCACGGCCGCGACCACGGCCACGACCACGGTCACCACGGCCACGGCCACGGCCGAACCCGCCACGGGACGTAGGCTTCTCCGACGCGTCAGCCATTGTTGCTTGTTTGTTCGAGGTCTTCTTTACACGGGGCGAAAGTGAACGAATGCCGACCTCGCGCGTGGCGAGCCATCGAGCCCAAGCGCTTCCAGCCAGTCAACCACGCGAGGTCGCGCGAGTGTTTTGATGCGCCGAATAGAGCGCGGTATGACGACATTCGGGCGACCTCCATCGCACTTTGCCGAATCGCATAATCCTTAGCCCCTTGTTTTGTTCCCCAGTCAATAATCCGAGAATCCGACAATCGCTGAGCAGAGCAGGAGGAGGAGGATGATGCAGCACCTCGCGTCCACGCGGCGTCTGCGCCGCGATGCGCTGCTGGCGCTGCGCAAGCAGTGTCGCCCGCGGCAGATGCACCTCTTGCAGCAGGTGCGCCCGCCCGTCCACTCGCCTCTGATGCGCTGCAGCATCCGCACCGTCCGTCTCACACACGCACACTCGCACCTGCTCCTCCAGCAACTCGGCGTGACGCTCAACCGCTTCGGCGTCCACGCGCCGGCGCTGCGCCGCCCCGCGCTCGCGAGGGAGATTCTGCAGTCTGCGCGCGCGCAGCACTCGCTGCGTACGTCTGCCGGAGAGCGTGCAGGCGACCTCGATGCTGATCATCACTCTCTCGATTCTATCTGCTCGAGCAGCTACGCGCGGCGCGCAGCAGGCGGACAAGGCGACGAGCCTGGTGACGTGGCTCTCGGAGAAGATCCCGAAAGGTGCGTCGGTCTGCGCCAGTCCACCCTGAGACTGTGGGGCGGAAGCACTGACAGCGACGTGCACCGCCAAACAGGCTTCGGGCGATTCTACCCGAAGAACGGCGCAGCTCCGGGCGGCGGCAAGCCCGCACCGCCCAAGACGGGGGCCCCCAAGTCCGGGGAGAGCTCGGCGGCGGGCGAGGTGAAGAAGCTGAGCTCCAAGAACGCCGAGGGAGGCAGCAAGAGCGGCGGCTCGGGCGGATCTTCGGGCGGCAGCGGCGGTGGTGGGCGGGAGGGCATGGCGTACTTGCTGCCGCTCGCGGTCGCCGCGCTCTTCCTCTCGGACCTCGCGTCGATCGACAAACCGATGCAGGAGATCACGTACCAGGAGTTCCGCAACAGCCTGCTGGAGTCGGGGCGGGTGGAGAAGGTCGTGGTCGTGAACAAGAAGTACGCGAAGGTGTTCCTGCACGACCCGAGCGCACAGGCGGCGTCGTCCCCGTCTGACTCGGACTGGAGCACGAGCGACGCGAACAAGGCGCACTACGAGTTTGGCCGCGACCACGCGTCCGAGCACGGCTCGCAGCACGGCTCGTCGTACCCCGGGGCTCCTGCGCCTGGCGCCCGCGCTCCGAAGGCGGCGCCGAGCCAGCCGGTGTACTACTTCAACCTCGGCAGCGTGGAGAACTTCGAGCGGCAGCTCGAGCACGCACAGCACCAGCTGGGCATCCGTGCGCACGACTACATCCCCGTACAGTACGTGAACGAGCTGAACTTCGCGTCGGAGCTGGTCAAGTTCCTGCCGACGATCGTGCTCGTGGGCTTCCTGATCATGTCGATGCGCGGCATCGGCGGCGCCGGCGGCGGCGGCGGCGGCATGGGCAACATCTTCAAGGTCGGCAAGAGCCCGGCGAAGAAGATCACGAAGGAGGACATCAAGATCACGTTCAAGGACGTGGCGGGCGTGGACGAAGCGAAGAAGGAGATTATGGAGTTCGTCGACTTCCTGCGCAACCAGAAGCGCTTCACGGACCTCGGCGCGAAGATCCCGAAGGGTGCGCTGCTCGTGGGGCCGCCGGGGACGGGCAAGACGCTGCTCGCGAAGGCGACGGCGGGTGAGGCGAGCGTGCCGTTCTATAGCATCTCGGGCTCGGACTTCATCGAGATGTTCGTCGGCGTCGGTCCCTCCCGCGTGCGCGACCTGTTCCGCGAGGCGCGTGCGAACGCGCCGTGCATCGTGTTCATCGACGAGATCGACGCGGTCGCGCGCGCGCGCAGCAAGGGCCAGTTCAGCGGCGGCAACGACGAGCGCGAGAACACGCTGAACCAGCTCCTGGTCGAGATGGACGGCTTCAACTCGAGCGAGGGCGTCGTGGTGCTCGCGGGCACGAACCGCGCCGACATCCTGGACAAGGCGATCCTGCGTCCGGGCCGCTTCGACCGTCAGATCACGGTCGACAAGCCCGACATCAAGGGCCGCCGCGAGATCTTCAAGGTGCACCTCAAGGGCCTGAGCCTCGACGGGAACGTGGACGACTTCGCGCGCCGCATGGCCGCGCTTACGCCGGGCTTCGCCGGCGCCGAGATCGCCAACATCTGCAATGAGGCGGCGATCGTGGCGGCGCGCCGCAGCGGGAAGAACATCACGTTCGCCGACTTCGAGCAGGCGACGGACCGTGTGATCGGCGGGCTGGAGACGAACCGCATCATGAGCCCTGAGGAGAAGAAGACGGTGGCGTACCACGAGGCCGGCCACGCGGTCGCCGGCTGGTTCCTCGAGCACGCGGACCCGCTGCTCAAGGTGACGATCGTGCCGCGCGGCAAGGGGTCGCTCGGCTACGCGCAGTACCTGCCGAAGGAAGTGGCGCTGCACAGCAAGGAGGCGATGGTCGACATCATGTGCATGGCACTGGGCGGCCGCGCGTCCGAGTTCATCAACTTCGACGGCCGCATCACGACCGGCGCGTCGGACGACCTGCGCCGCGTGACGCAGATCGCGTACTCGATGGTGCAGCTTTACGGCATGAACGACCGCGTGGGGCAGCTGGCGTTCCCGCGCGAGGAAGGCGCGTACCCGGAGAAGCTCTACTCGGAGAAGACGGCGCAGATCATGGATGAGGAAGTGTCGAAGATCGTGGCGGCGGCGTACGACCGCACCAAACAGCTGCTCAAGGACAAGCACGGCGTGCTGCACGAGCTCGCGGAGGAGCTGCTCAAGAACGAGACGATCAACCACTCGGACATCGTGCGCGTGCTTGGGCCGCGGCCGTTCGGCGGCAACAAGACGTACACCGAGTTCGTGGAGGAGTCGTGGAAGGAGGCGGACAAGTACGAGGCCGAGAAGCTCGCGAAGGACGCGCCGGCTACGGCAGCGGCGGCGACAGACGCGACACCAGACGCGGCGGAAGCGACGACGACGCCGGAGGAGACGCCGGAGGAGGAGAAGAGGAACTAAGCTGCTGCCCCGACGCGGTCGGCGGAGGGCGAGCGGATAGACAGACAGACCGCCCCGACGGGTGCTTCTCGCCTCTCGCCGCTGCTGCGGTGCCGACGATCCGCCAGCTGGCGCCACGTGACGTGCGTGAGTCACGGGGGGAAGCTGCTGGTGACGGCGACGCGAATCTTGCTGTTAGTACTGCTACTGGGGTACTGGTGGTGGTCCTAGTGCCTCTGCCGGCGGCTGCTGCTGCTGCTGCTGCCGGTGGGCTTATAAGTCACGCGCGCGGCGGCGGCGGCTGCGCGTCGCGGAAGACGAAGCGCCGCTCGAGGTGCGACGACAGGTTGAGTGTGCGCACGACCTCCTTGAGCGCCATGCGCGTCACGTCGATGTCGTTGATGGCGCAGAGCACGCTGCCGCGCCGCACCATGGCGCTGTTCTCGATCACGCCCTTGGAGCCGTCGAGCTTGCGCACGAAGCCGTCGACGACCGGCGGCTGCCCCGGCGCCGTGTCCACCTGCAGCACGAGGCCGCACGGCCCCGGCGGCACGATGATGCTCAGCAGCGGGTTCGCGCGCAGCTTCCACTCCGCCTCGCTCACGTGCGCGTCGTCGTCGTCATCGTCGGCGCCCGTCGCTTCCTCCGCCGCGTCCGCTTCCTCCGTCTCGTCCGCCGCGCCGGGCGAGTGCAAGCGCGGCGCGAGCAGGAACTGCATCTTCTCATGCGGCCCGAGCGGCGACTCGGCGAGCTTGGCGCGGAACGCCTCGGCCAGCGCCAGCGCGCTGCTCTGCCGGCTCGCGAGCAGCAGCGTGCGGTGCAGCGCCTCACTGCCGCCGCCGCCGTCCGCGTACACGTCGTCCGAGAGCTCGTTCGTCTCGCCGCGGCTGTGGTAGAGTGAGCCGTGCGGCTGCTGGGGCGACTTGCGCGCGAGCCGCTGCTGGTGCTGCAGCTTGGCCTTCGCCAGCGCCGCGCCGAAGAGCAGCGCGTGCTCGTCGTCGGCGCGGCCGCCGCAGGAGCACAGCGCCTGGCCCATGCCGCGTCCTCGCCCACTTGGCTTCTCTGTTTCTGTGACGGTGTGTGTGTGTGCGGGAAGCGCGACTTGGCATACTGAAATCAAGAGAGAACTTGCTGAGAAGAAAGAAAGGAGCACATCCTCCTTTGGCATTGAAAAATGCATTTTTGTTAGCAAAAGCTGCTCGAAAACAGCAGCGAAAATGGCGAGGTCGCGAAGCCGCAAGAAGAGCCTGCGCGCGGCGGCGCTTGTCAGCGCCGCGTTCCTCATCGAGGAGGTTGGCGCGCCGATGCCGCTGGTAGAGGCCGTTCTCAAGGCTGTCAAGGGGTTCTCTCGCCGCTCCCTCAAGCGCCGACTGGCCAACAGTGCAGTTCGTCGCGAACTGCTTGCTGCAGCTCGTGCCGCCGCTGCATCGCCTGGGCACTTCGGTGACTGGAATGACCGGGGTGAAGCGCATACCAACAACAACGAGACCGGCGACACACACATCAGTGACGGTGCGAGCGGTGACGAGTGCGACAACGACGTTGTCGAGATCGACACCGGCATCGGCGACGGCGCTAGCGGAGCATCGTCCGCCAGTGTCAGCACAAACGGAGGAGCTACAGAAGCTGCAGGAGCTGCTGGCGAAACGCCGGGAGCTGGAGAAGCGGCAAGAGAGGGCGACGCGACAGGCTGACGATGGAGAGAGCCGAACGTAGCGACGAGAAGATCAGCAACACGCAAACGAAAGCTGTTCTGCTTGGGCTGCGGTGCATCACTCGATCTTGCTGCGCAGTACCGGGAACGGATGCGCCTCCGTGTTGAACACGACGGCGTCGAGCGGGAGCACGTCGCTGTCGGAGAAGAGCAGGTAGAGGTACTTGAGCGTCTCGGCGAGGAAGAAGCTCTCCATCTGCCCTCGGCAGCGCCGCGCCGGGCCGGAGAACACGCTGCAAGTCGACGCGTATCCGCCCTCCGGAACCTGTTTCGAGAACTCGTCGTCAGACGCGGGTCTGCTACGACGCGAGACAACTAACGGACCTTGCTGGTCGCCTCGAATGCGTCCATGATCACGCGGCCGTACTTGCGGTAGACTGGGTCGCCCGTCACGCGGTGCAGCACCATGAGACTCTCGACCGTCTCAGGGCGGAGGAGGTTGAAGTCCGAGCTCGAGTACACGAACAGCTCCTCGGCCGGACTCGTGCCGTTGACGCTGAACTGGACACTCTCCGGAGCAAGTTTCGTTGCGGACGCCACGTACATCTGCCACACGCGAGAGCGACCGACACGTCAGCGCGAGGTAGACAGAGGAGCAACGACTTGGCTGGCAACGAACCTGAACGCAGGTTCTCGCGAGCTTCTTCGCCAAGTTCAAGTGGTCTCTCGGCATCCCGTGCAAGTACCCGAGCGCCAACAAACCCGGCACGAAGCACGTGAGGTGCTCCATGCTTGATCCTAGACGTCCGTCGCTATCGATCGCGCTCAGGAACGTGAACCCGGATGGCGCCGACACGTCGAGCATCCGGGTCTTCATCCCCTCGACCGCGAGGAGGTACTGGCGCTTCATCTCGTCGTCCTGCTTGTCAGACTGGAGCCACTGCTTCAGCAAGTACTCGTAGTAGCTGTCGCCTTCGGCTCCCCACGAGATCGACGAACGTTGTCCCCTGTGAGCGAGAACAGCCAAGCGGTAGCGTCAACGACCAGTTCTCACGCGGTTCGCTGACAACGAGCGAGCTGGCTCAAGCACCTGCTCGTCTCCCAGTTGATGCTCACGGGGAGGAGTCCGTCCGGGTAGTGATCATCCACGAGACGCTGCATCTGCGCCGCTCACCAACCGAATGTTAGGCGCCAGCGCACAACCTGCAGCCGCAACTCCCTCTTCCTGCCTCGACGTTCGACACATACGATCTTGTTCACGGTCGTCGCGTGGTTCGCGTACGCCGGGTTCTTCGTGGCGTGCGAGAGGTAGTTGAACTCGAGCTGGAAGGAGCTCGCGGTCGCGATCGTCGGCCACTCGAAGGTGGTGTTGGTCTGCAGGATGCATCACGCGGGTTCGTCAGTCGGTTGCTACGAAAGTGCAGTGGCAGGTGCGGTCGCCACGGCGATGACAGGTGATGTGAGACGCACTGCGGCGTCCACTTGCTGGCACGGGACTCCGCCCGGACACTGGAACGCCGCCGACAGGCCGTCTCCGAGCACAGTGGCAAGGTCGAGCAAGTGCTCCTCTCCTGCGCGTCCAGTATCCTGTTAAGCGACGACGAGCTACAAGACGCCGCCACGAAGGAGGGAAGCAGCGCACCGGAGAGATGGTACGCAGACAGCAGTCCGCCGAGCGAGCGGATCGTGACCTCGAAGAACCTGACTGAGCCGCGCCGTAGGATGCGCTTGCGGAGGTGCTTCTTCGCCCATGCGCTCGCCTCGTCGAACTCGTCGTGGAGCCCGAGCACGAAGAGCGTGTCGAGCGAGTCGATGAGCGTCCACGCCATGTCGTGGTGCGCGTACACCGTGCCGCCGGTCATCGTCTCGACGTCGAGGTAGTCGCGCCAGCCAGCGTGGTCGCGGTACGCGTCCCAGGCGTACTTGGCCATCCGGATCACCTGCTGCTGGTCGGCGGACAGCGCGTCACCGCTCGCGCACTGCTTGAAGAACGCGCGCTTGGACTTGGATGGTGACGAACGCGCCGACTTCGTATCGTGACGACCAGGAGTCTCCTTCTCGTCTGCCTCCGCTTGGACTCGCAAGGCCGCCGGCCGGAGCGACAGCGCGCGCCGGAGGCTCAGCGGCGCCGCGCGATCGTCCGCGCTGCTCCGGAGCGAGCGCTCGGTCGCGAAGAGCATTCCGGAGGTGATGACCAGCGCGGCCGTCAGCGCCACGCGCAGGAAGACCGTTCGGCGCGGCGCATTCGCCCGCGAGGTGATCGCGTGGTACTCAAAGTCCATCGGGTGCGTCCGATGCGCGCTCTTGCGCCGCACGCTGGAGATCCACGAATGAGCGGGTGCGTCACTACTGCGAGAGTCGCGACTGATCCAGTGCGTCGGGCGAGCTCATCGTGGCGTGCAGGATACTTGGGTTTTCATATCACCGCAGCCCAGACACATCCCCCCGTCCGCCCACCAGCCTCGAACGCGCACACACGCAGACAGGAAGACCTGGATCGGGAGCTCCCCCGCTTCAGTGACACATCAGTATGAGAAGAGCGCCGTCGAGCCGCCCCGTGAGTGTCGTGCTGCGCGTCTCGACGCTGCGGCGCTGGCTGCAGGTCACCGCGGCGCTCGGCGCCGTGTGGCTGCTGGTGGCGCTGCGGTCGCTCGGCTCATACTCCGCCGCCTGGGAGCAGCGCCGCGGCGCGTTCCGGTCGACGTCTCAGCGCGCGTTCTTCAAGCAGTGCGCGAGCGGTGACGCGCTGTCCGCCGACCAGCAGCAGGTGATCCGGATGGCCAAACACGCCTGGGACGCGTACCGCGAGTTCGCCGACTGGCGCGACTACCTCGACGTCGAGACGATGACCGGCGGCACGGTGTACGCGCACGACATGGCGCTGACGCTCATCGACTCGCTCGACACGCTCTTCGTGCTCGGGCTCCACGACGAGTTCGATGAGGCGAGCGCATGGGCGAAGAGGAACCTGCAGCACGTCATGCGACAGCGCGGCAAAGTGAGCTTCTTCGAGGTCACGATCCGCTCGCTCGGCGGGCTACTATCTGCGTACCACCTCTCCGGTGCGCATGAGGCGGTGGTGGTGGAGCTGCTGCTGCTTGTAGACAGAGACGCTGACACAACTGTGTCGGGTGGTGGCCGCCGTCTGCCGCAGCGGAGAAGCACTTCCTCAGCCTCGCGGTGGAGCTCGCAGACGGCCTCACGGCGGCGTTTGCGTGTGGCGGGCGGACGATGCCGTGCCAGAAAGTGGATCTGGTCGTGCGTACTGCGTGCTTCCGTCGGAGGCGCAGAGAGCTACAGCTCCGCTGATGACTGATGGTGTCGGTGACTCTCGTGTACCGGCAGACGAAGATCGCGCGAGGGCAGCCGAGTCTCGCGGAGATCGGAACCTTCCAGCTCGAGTTCGCGTACCTGGCGCACGCGACGAAGGACTCGGCGTACTTGCAGCACGTCGAGGCCGTCAACCGAGTGGTGCGACGGATCTCGGATGTCCCTCTCGAGTCGTCGGAGGCCCTAGAGGATCTCACGTCTGGTGGGTGATGTCGAGCAGACACAACACATCGTCGAGACGGAGTTCACGGACGGACTCATCCCCGTGCGCCTGAACTGGGAGCTCGGCATGTACGTCTGCGTCCGTCGAGGGTCATGAGAACGCTCTCTCAGCAGTACCCTCTACGACTGGACTGCACTGTTCAGGGGGTCGCGCGAGAAGATCTCGTGGGGTGCGCACGGCGACAGCTACTACGAGTACCTGCTGAAGCAGTGGCTCCAGTCCGACAAGAAGAACGACGAGATGAAGCGCCAGTACCTCCTCGCGGTCGAGGGGATGAAGACCCGGATGCTTGGCAAGTCGTACCCGACTGGGTTCACGTTCCTGGGCGAGATCGACGAGTCTGGACATCTGCAACCGACCATGGAGCACCTCACGTGCTTCGTGCCGGGTCTGCTGGCGCTCGGGTACCTGCACGGGATGCCAAGAGACCACTTGGACTTGGCGAAGGAGCTAACCCGAACCTGCGTTCAGGTGCGTGCGTGCGCATCATATGTGGAGAGCGATCGGGCACAGCGAACGTTGGTCTGATGACGAGTGAGGTGTCGGCGGTGCGAGCGCAGATGTACTTGTTCACGAAGACGAAGCTCGCGCCGGAGATCACGAGCTTCACGACGAAGGAGACGTTCGGCTACACGAAGAACGACGAGCTGCACGTTGGTTGGAACGACGACTACTACATCCTGCGGCCAGAGACAGTCGAGAGCCTCATGATCCTACACCGCGCCACGGGCGACCCGATCTACCGTGAGTACGGCCGCACGATCATGCACGCGATCGAGAAGCACTGCAAGGTGAGTGCGTGCAGAAGGCGATTGCGTTGGTGGGACGCGTTGTCTAGACTTCCACTCACTGTGTCACGGCCCTCGCATCGAACATGCAGTTGGAGACTGGAGGGTATCGGAGTGTTCAGCAGGTTGTGGCAGGCGCCGCGATGAACTACCGCCCCGACATGGAGAGCTTCTTCCTCGCCGAGACGCTCAAGTACCTCTACCTGCTCTTCTCCGATAGCGACGTGCTCCCGCTCGACGCCGTCGTGTTCAACACGGAGGCGCACCCGTTCCCGATCTTGAAGTGAGTGTTCAATAGAACGATTTCTTAACGTAGTACAACGACCTTGTCACTCGAACAGTGTTCGGTAGAAGAACCGCTCGACTGTTCATAGTGCACTAGTAAAGTGCGACGAGCCATGGAGACCGGCGCCGCTGATGCTGCGCACATGTTCGCGCCTGGCTGGCACCGCAAGTGGCTGCTGCTGCTCGCGGCACTCGGTGCGCTCTTCCTGAGCCGCTTCCGGCTCATGGGCTGGCTCCTGTCCAAGCTCCTGACGCTGCAGCTTGCGAGATCTGAGCCGGCGTTGCGCGTCGACGTGCGTGTGCGACTCGTGCTTCTACGGCCGCTGCAGCTCGTACACGTGGAGATCCAGAGCGGCGGCGACTGGACGCTGCTGGTGACGCGAATCGCGGTGCACAGCCACGTGGGCGAGTTTTTCCGGTCGTTCGGACAGACGAAGATCTGGGAGCTCGAGGTCGACGAGGTTGTCGGCGAGCTGCACCGGCTCGACGAGCCCTTGATGCGCGAGCTGCTGCGGCGCAGGAAGGAGCGAGGCGCCGAACCAAAGTCCGCAGCTCCGAAGGAAGCGACCAACCCGTTAGCCTTCCTGCGGTTCGTGGACTTCCACGTCGCGGCGATCCAGCTCAGGCTGCGCTGCTTCGGCGTCTCGAGCGAACTCCGGTGCCGAGACCTCTCGATCGGGATCACGGACGTGCTGATGAAGGAGAACCTGCTGCACGCGAAGCTCCAGGTGGCGTTGCTCTACGCTCGCAGCTACAGAGAGGAGGTCGGAGCGCAAGTTGACGGCGAGGTGATCTGCGACGGTGTCTACTTCGACTGCCCGAGTCTGTGCGTGGTCGCGGATGTGCAGCTGACGGACCAGAAGCTCGTGGGCGTCAAGGCCTTCGGCGTGAAGGAGGAGCTCGTGTGCGCGCAGGTGTGCACCTCGTTCCTGGAGTTCGTGATGGCGAAGCATCTGGAGCTGATCCGGAGTGGACTGCTCTCATCTCCGACGTCGACCCACCCACCGTCTCCGACATCAGCCGGCACAACTCCACGCCATGGAGAGGTGCTGGCAAAAGAGATCACGAACACGAACGTATCGCTGATCCTCATCCACGAGTTGGGCGATCATGGCCCCGCTCCACTGAAGATCGCAGCTGAGATCACGTCTTTGAGCGTGAGCAAGGCCGAGCTCACTCCACTCACCCCGGTTGACTTCGTGGAAGAGTTCGAGGCTGTCTCGGATCTCACCGGAGTGCGTCTCCGAAGTCTCATCGGCAGCGTCTCTGTGTCTACCGGCCGCGAGTTCCAGCACACTGTGCTTCGTATGGCTGCTCTCGAGGTCGATGTGCACCAGACCCACACGGACAAAGGACGAGCGGACATCTCCATCCGGGAGCTCGAAGGTTTGTTGGGTCCTCGGATCTCAGCACTCGTCCACTCTCTCGAAGCGTTCAGCGACAGAGTCAAGGATCACTCTCGCGAGGTAGAGCACGCGCTCTGCGGTGCGTCGCCGCATGATCACCGATTGGCTCACGACCGACCACAGTCTTCGCCTCCAATCAACCAGATCGAGTGGGATGTGAACGCGAAGATCTTGGTGTGGATCTCCAGAGCTGTCGTCAAGACGAGACTCGGAGCGACTGAAGAGGTTGATGCGAGCGGCGGAAGTACGACGGTGAACACCACGCTTCGCTATCCTCTACCCAGCGATCAGAAGCGATTCGACGTTCGTATCGCGAGCATCCGAGCCGACTTCAGCTCGACGACTGCATCAGAACGGCAGACGCACTCTGCGGTGTTTCTCGGTGCGGAGATCTCGCTTGTCAAAATTCGAGGAGTGGACGGCGCGAGCACGACTTCTGTCGTCGACGCGACATTCCAGTCGGCTCTTGTGAACTGCCCGGACGACGGCGACGTGACACGTCCGGTGCGATTCCCAGCGGCAGCGATGAAGGGTGTGAGCGTCAGGCGGCACGACAAGCGAACGCAGGACGCGGTGGACACCGAGATGTCGATGTCGCTCGCGGACGCAAGGATCGAGTGGAACCACCGAACCCACGCAGTGTTCCTCAAGGAGTGGGCGGCGTTCATGCAGTTCGTCGACACCGTCGACGAGCTGGTGTCACCTCCGAAGGTGATGCAGGTGACCTCAAACCATGGGACGTCCATGCCACTGGCATCGAAGACACTGTCGTTCGACGTGCGGTCGAAGGTCACTGTAGTGCAGGTCCACGACATTCGCGACGTCGCGAGCCAGGTGATCGTTCGGCTGGCGGACACCAAGGCAGTTTACCAGAAGCAACGTCTGGCGGTGCATGCAACGTTCGAGTGCGCTCTCGTGGGTCTCTTCTGGGACCCGCAGTCTCCCGCGATCGAGATCACGAGCGTCATGTTCCAGCAGAAGGTGTTGCTCGGACCCCAGCGCTTGCTGGCAAAAGTTCCCGCCCAGAGTAACATCAGAGCAGAGCGGATGAAGGTGTCCATGTATCCTGAGCGACGGCTACTGCTCCTGCTGCTGCGCTTCGACGAGCTGGCGAGTGCGAGAGACGATGGTGCTGGACGAGCGCCAAGCGCGAGCGAGAGGAAGTCTACGCGGCAGGGCGTGTCGTTCGACTGCGCCGAGATGATGATCGAGGTTCACGAGAAGTGCGGAGCGATCAGAGATGCAGACAGCGCAGTTCACTCCGCGATGATGAACGCGCTTGAGATCAAGGGCGTGGTGTCCAAGTCCTTTGAGATGAACGACTCGATGGCTCAGTTCGTGCAGTCACTCGAGCGCCAAGCGAGTGTTCATGAACGTGGTGCGCATATCCCGTCAGTCGAACAGATCCTGGGTGTGGACGGGTCGATCTCCGCGGACTCCGTGGCGCTCATGCGCTGCAATGCACCTCTCGCTAGCTTCCGACACCTGGAGATCCAGTTCGCCATGACCGACATCATGCGCTCAGCCACGGAGCGATGTGGCGGTTCTCCCCCCAAGCTGACGGTGTTCGACTTCAGCGGACTGGCGAGAGGTTGCGAGGTCACGTACGACAAGACGAACATGACGAAGCTCGCTAATGCGCTTCCGGTTGTCCAGGTGACGCTCGACACGCGCGAGAAGAGCGACGGGAACGAGAACGAGAGCGAGAGCGCGCTGGACTGGAAGTGTCGGTACGTCGGCAACCTGGACGTTGGTGTCCAGCAGCTCACAGTGGCGGTTCCGTATGGAGACGACACGGCGACGGTCCTGGACTTCGAGTGCGCCGGACTCGGGGAGCGAACGCTGTGCGTGGCGATCACGGACTTCGCGCTCAACTTCCGCCAGCTCCAGAAGTTGGCGGTGCAGCTTTCAGTCCTCCGAGTGTTCCTAGGAGCCGGCGGCGACTCGATCGCGAAGCTGATGGCCGAGCCACAGCTCCAGCTGCTCCACGTGCCGCAGCTGAACCTGGATGCATCAGTTCACTGGAGAGACAAGCATCCTGCTCGGGGATCCCGCGACACAGCGATGCCGCCACCTCAGGAGTTCGCACTGTCATTCGAGCTCTGCCTGAAGAGCAGAGCTGCGCCTTCTGCCATGACGCGCGTCCCTGCTCCCGAAGAAGCGCTGATCGCACTCAACTGGGACTACATCTTCCCACTGCTGGTGTTCTTCTTGACGGACGACGACGAAGACATCGCAGCCGCCGCTGTCGTCGAGTCTGGACGTGATCGCACCGACACAACCGGCGGTCTGAGCTGTGTCGGAGTTCAGTGGGACGTTTCGCTCGATGTCGTGCAGGTCGCGTTCTGGGATGCCATGACGAAGGAGGTGGGGCTGCTCGTCGTCACGAGCGACCTGCTGTCGCACGGTGTGGCGAAGAAGGCGCCACGAGCAGACACCAGAGCGGAGGAGACTCCGTCAAGCGCCTGGAGCGTACAGGAAGCAACCACGTTCGTCGATCAGTGTCGAGCGTACGTACTCCGCAACAGCGTCAGCACCGACGACTTCGGCGAAGCGACGACCGTGGAGAGCGAGCTGCCGCCGTTCGACAGCACGAAGGCGTCCAACTTCATATTCGAGATCATCGGCACAAGCTACAGAGAGATCCGAAGCACCGAGTCATCTGCGGACTCCGACGACGAGCAGGGGGGCGAGTTGGAGCTGCTCTTCAGCGCCGGTACGCCTACTCTCCCCGAGCGGATGCACGACAGCTTCATGCCGATCGACTTCGTGTTCAGCTTGTTCGGATCGACGAAGCTGCGGAAGGTGAACTCGCTCGCGCCGCACTCTGCTCTAAGCATCACGATCCCGCCGTTGAACGCTGGTGACGGAGATGGGGCTGCGACCGCAACGACGACGTCGACCTCGCCAACGTCGAGGAGCCCGCGACCGTGGGCACAAAGCGTTCGGGCGAAGCTCATGCGCCTGAAGCGGCGATCGACCTCGATGGACAACCTCCTCCTGAACGACGGCTCGTGTCCGATTCAAGTCGACTCGATGAAGCTGCTGTGGACGATCGAGACGCGGGACACGGTGTTCTACATGACGTCGCTCACGGTCGACAGCCTGCAGCGTCTCGCCGAGGCGACTAGCAGCCAGCGCGAGGGGCCGCAGCCTGCCGCACTGGGATCTCAAGCGAGACCAGCTCCGACGCCGAGCAACGGAGTGTCGAAGGTGCACGACTGGCGGTCACCGAGCCCACCAAGCCAGGAAGCAGGCGACTCGCTCTCGACTGCCTCACTTGGGAAGTTCCGGAGGGGCAGCACACGAGACACGCTGCTCGACCTCTTGCAGCAAGGCAAGCTCGGCATGAAGCACACGTCTGCGCTCGACCACGACGGCGGCACCCAGACGAGCAGCGACGAGAACGAGCCGCGGCTGTCGAGCGGCTTCGGCGGCGAGGCCGAGGAGATGAACGCGTCCAAGGCGATCGCGCGCAAGCAGTACACGCTCGACATCCACGACGCGCAGATCAACATCCGCGAGGAAGGCAGCCAGAGCAGCGTGCTCGTCGCCACGAAACACATCCACCTCGAGGTCGGGCTCGACGAGCTGCGCGCGCACACGGTCGCGCACCTCAAGTTCGCGTCGGTGACCGCGCACGTGGCACCGATCGACGTCGACATCTCCGCTGGCGTGCTCTGGTACGCGCAGACGCCCGCGTCACCGGCTCAGTCGCCGCGCGGGCAGTCGGCGAGCAGCTCGTGTCTGCTGCAGCAGGTACTGGACGAGTGCAGCTTGACGACGACGTACTCGCAAGCGCTCGCGACCGGTGCAACGTCGGTGGAGGTCGACCTGTCCTTCCTGCAGCTCTCGACCGACCGGCATCAGTTCTACCAGCTGCTGAGCGTGACGCGCCACGTGCTGCTGGCGCCACCGACGCTCGTCCGAAAGCAGCGGCGGCAGCACGCGCCGCCGGCGCCAGCGACGCGCGTCGCGCTCTCTGATCTCCTGGAGCACGAGGCGAGCGACATCGCGGTCTTCCCGCCGTCGCCGAGTCCGAGCGTCAGCGCCACCGCCGCGTCCTCCATGTCGTCCAAGAAGCTGCACGCGCAGGTGATGGAGGAGCTCCGGCTGCGCGAGACGAAGCAGCTCCACGCGCGCGTGAGCGCCATCCCGCTCAAGTTCATCTCGTTCCGCGCCGAAGGCTCACGCTTCCGCCTGCGCCTGAGCCCCGAGGTCGCGGGCGCCGACCACGAGTTCGTCGAGATCCGCGCAGAGGGCGTTGCCGGGAGCCACACGTACTTCTCCACGCAGTGCACCAAGCTCATGCTGAACCTCCAGTGGCTCGAGGTGACTAACCTGCGTCCCGGCCCGTCCTCGACCGCTTTTGATGATGCCACGGCCGTGCTCAAGGCTAAGCTGCTCGTGGACAAGCGCCTGGCGGGCAGCGGTGCCGCCACGACCCAGAAGGGCATGTTGACGGTCCGCGCCGAGAGCGGGCCGCTCATCCGCGTGCTCGGCCAGAAGCTCCGCGTGCTCGACGTCCTGGAGGTGAGCGTCTTCCCAGAGGTTGCCAACATGATCGTCATCCAGCTCGCCGCCGACTTCTACGAGCTCGTGTACAAGTTCTTCTTCGAGCCGATCGGGAGCGCCGAGCACCAGGACGGGAGCTCCGAGCACGTCCTCTTCGGTCGCCGAGGCGCCGCGACACCGACTGCGACCGGCCACGTCTCTCCGAGTGTGCGAGCGGGTCGAAGCACGCCGCTGTCTCCGAGCAGCGCCGCGCACCCGTGGCGCAAGAGCAGCGCGAGCGCCTCGAGCGGAGCCGGACTCGAACCGAGCGCGTCGTTCGCCTCGACCGGGAGCTCCTCGACGGTGTCGACGTCCGCGTCGCCGACTGCGCTCGACGGCGGCGCGCTGGAGGACGACGACGCGCCGGCGGACGGTTGCGAGCTCTTCTACTTCAAGTACTGCCGCGTCGGCAACGTGCGGCTGCGCATCAACTGCCACGGCTTCTTCGTGAACCTGAGCGCCTTCGACCTGGAGCTGCCGCCGTACGTGTGCCAGAGCAAGCTCTGCACGTGGAAGAAGCTTCTGCTCAAGTTCGAGAGCCACCTCAAGTGGTTCGTCACCAAGGAGACCGCGTCCTCGGGCCTATCGCACTTCAAGAACAAGTTCCTCAAGTGGACGCCGGCAGCGTCGGCGGCTGCGGCGGCCGACAGGGGCGCCAAGAGCCGCAAGGACGAAGACGCCTCGGCGGGCAACGCCCACGTGCTATTCGGTCCGTACTCGGGCTCGGCGACCTGACTGGTGGGTGGGCGGGCGGCCAGCGGCTGTCGGCGTCGATCGACGCCGTTGGCGGCTTACGCACTGCTCTCCATGCACGTCTTGACGCGGCCGAGCAGCTCGAACACGCCGATGTCGCGGCGCTGCCCCATGCGCCGAGCATCAGTTAGACCATCTACTAAGCGAACACGAGTGCAATCGCAGCAGCAGCGCGCACCTCGTTGAACCCGCCGTCCTTGCGCTTCTCCATCACGTGGATGAACTCCTTAGGGGACAAGTGACCGTCGCCTGCCGCCCACAGAGGACACACACGCGCTACGGCTCAGACCCTGGTGCCGGCTCAGCTGATTCCACACGCAACGCAACACGCACCGTCGAGGTCGAAGAGCGTGAACAGGATGTCGATCTGCAGGGGCGTCACGAGCTGCTCGTTCTTGCGGCCGCGCAGCGCCGCCTTCGTCGCGCGCAGGAACTGCTCTGTTGCGTGCAATCCGGGACGCAACCCGCTCGTTGGTTCGCCGATGGCGCCACATCCCCACTCGCGAACCGTCCGCTCCACGCACCTTTGTTCAGCCCGTGGTCCTGCATGACGATATTGATCGCGACCTTGAGCTCGTCCAAGTGCTCCAGGAGCACGGTGAAGTTGGTGAAGTCCTGCTCCGAGATGGTGCCCTGCCAACACACTCCCACTCCCACTGTGAGCTGCTCGAAACCACTGGCGGTCGCAGGCGTCAAGTCGACACCGCAGACGCGCGGACGCACCTTCATGTCACGCAGCTCCTCGACGCGCTCGACCCACTTCCCGATCTCCTTCTACGGGAGAGAGAAGGACGCACACGCTCAGCCCGTCGCCGCCGCGACGCAACCTCCCGAGACCGCCGCGCATGCACTCGCGCACCTGGTTGACGTGCGACACGAGGAACATGCCGAACTCGCGCGGCGAGAGGTCGTTGTTGCCGTCCAGATCGTACTGCTCGAAGTGCACACGAGAGTCAAGGAACCACGCGCACTCTTAGGGCGTGGGAAGCAGCAGCAGTAGCTCAGCGTGCGTGGGGAGCGGATATCTGGATGCGCATGATCTCTTGCTTGAGATCGCGACGGAACGCGAGGAAGTCTTCGTACGACAGTGTCTCGCTGCAGGCGGCAGGCAGCAGGCAGCATGGCGACAGTGAGGTGGGTGAGGCGAGTATCGAAGAGGTGGCGAGCGCAGTGCGACGCACGTTGCCAGCTCGCCGAAGAGGTGCTTGAAGATCGGCGCGTCCTCCTCCTTGAGCGACCGGTCCTGGCGGCCCGCGGGGGTCCGCAGGCGCATCAGGTCGATGATCTGCGGCGCCATCGCCATCGCCACGCGTGAGCGTTATCCCTCCCCCCACCGCTCGCTTCCCCCCACCCACCTGCTTGAACTCGCGGTGGTCCAGGCGGCCGTTGCCGTCCGAGTCGAACATCTTGAACGCGAGCTCGAACTGCCGCTCGGGGACTGCGCGCAGGGCGAAGCAGCGGACGTTCGTCAGCCGCCCGCCTTCTCCCGACTGCCGACGTATCTGATGACGTACTCGCGAGCAGCGTGTTGAAGAACATGTACTCGGCGTACGAGATGAGTCCGTCGCCGTCCGCGTCCACCAGGTCGAAGAACGACTTCTCGCGCGCCGGGCCGCCGTGGATCTGCGCGCTCCGCCTGCTGCGTCAGCCTCCTGTCCCCTTTCCCCTCCTGCGCGTCACGCACCTCGACGAACTGCTCGAACTCGGCATTCGTGATCTGCAGCGTGCGCAGCGCCTTGACGTGCGTCTGCCGGTCGCAGCGGACGAGCGGCGTGAGCTCCTCACCCCCCCAGCAGCTCCTCAGCCGCCCCGCAGTACCTCAAAGTCGATCTGGCGCTCGTCGCGGAACGCCAGCAGCGCGCTTACGTCGGCCGCCGTGACGTCCACGGTCTCCAGCAGCAGCTGCTTGAGCAGCGCCACGTACGCGTCGACCGCCTCCCGGCTCGGCTTGGCCGCCAGCGCCTTGGGGTTGAACTTGGCGTTCTTGGAGGCGAGCGGCGCGCCGCTGCGGAACGTGTAGGGCGTGATGGCGCGCGCGAGATCGGCGCGCGTCATGAAGAAGTGGCGGTCGAGCTCGACGCTCGAGAAGTACTCGAACACGCGCTCGGGTGAGCTGAACTTGCGCAGGCGGTTCTCGTAGTTGCCGACCGTGCGCTCCGTGAACGACGGGCCGGCGGCAGCGGTCGCGGCGCCCTCGAGGCGTGCAGACGGGACGGACGCGGACGTCGCCAGCAGCAGCGCCGGTGCGGCGGCGAGCGCGACAGGTAGCGAGCGGAGCATGCGCTGCGTCGCCATGATCGCACGATCGGGCAATCCAGGTTTTGACTCAGGAAGTAGACAGCAAGCTTACTGAAAGCAAGTCAAATCCTGCTTCATTGAGTGGAATAAATAGAGATATAATCGAGGGAGCAGATGATACCCTCACGACACTGACAGGAACAGTGACACGACAAGCGTGACGATATGCGCGTCGCTCGCTCGGCTCAGTCGATCTCCATGGGCTCGTCGTCGTCGTCGTGGATCTCCTCGAAGCGCACGAACGGCTGCTCGTCGTCCGAAGACGAACTGCCGGCGTCCTCGTCGCTCTCCACCAGCTCCACGCGTGGGAGCGGGTGCAGGCTGCGCGGGATTGCGGTCGGCGGCGGCGCGTTGAAGAGCACGATCGCGGTGCACGACGGGTCCGCGGGCGGGAGCTGCAGCTCCAGGTCGCTCGCGTATCGGAAGGTGGCGGCGGGCGTCCACTTGGTCGGCACTGGCGGCTGCGGGCAGCGCTGGCTGCCGGCGCTCCAGGCGTTGTCGGCGCGCACAATCGCTCGACGCGTCGCAGCTGCGGGGGTGTCATCGTCGTCGTCGGCCATCATGTAGTCGCTCGCGCTGCTGGTCGGAGACGTTTGGGAGGTGCCGGTGGGCGGCGACGACACGCGCATGCGCTTGAAGCCCTCGAGCACCACGCGCCGCCGCTTCGGCAGCAGCTGCTCGGGGCCGCTGCTGCTGTCGTCGCTGCTGCTGCCACCGTCGTCGTCGCGGGACTTGCGCTTCGCGACAGCGGCGGACGCGCAGCTGCTGCGCGCGCGCGCGAACGCGTTCTGGCGCATGGCGGCGCGCTGGCGCTCGAAGAGGAAGGCGGAGGCGCAAGGCGCGTGCTGGCTCGGCGTGCGCATCGTGAGTGATGTGTGTGTGTGTGTGTGTGTGTGTGGTGGCTTGTTGCGCGGGAGGCGGCTTGTTGCGGAATGCGCGGCGCCGACGACAAGCGAGACGCGCCGTCGCAGCGAGATGATGGCTTGTGCCGGTTGCCTCGATGATACGCATGCGATTCGCGGCTCTTCCAATCACCGATCGATCATTCGACGCGCTGACGGCGGATTTGTATGAAAGATTCCAGATGGCAGTCTCGAAGAGTCTAGAAGTTTTGAGTACTACGAAAGACAAAACACTTCGTTGTGAGAGCTGTGCGGTCCAGTTGATCCGACATGAGCCGCATGAAGGTGATCGAGGTGCTCCGCGCCTTGGGAGAGCGCACGAGCGATTCCGGCGACTCGGTCGCAACGCCGATCGGGAGAACGCCGATCTGGAGGACGAGGCTCACGGACGCTGGATCGAGGTGACTCGGGGTCACAAATGCGCGATCTCGAACTGAGCCACTCGTGGTGTCTCCGAGTACAAGAGGAACTGCGAACGCCACCAAGGACTCGCGACACATACGAAGGACGAGCGGTCAGGAGCTCGACGACCCGTCCTGCGAGAGGAATGCCGCCGCGGACGCTGCGCTGTGCTCTCCAGACTGAAGTCGCCTCGGTGCCAGGAAACGCTGGTTTCGCTCGCCTCGCCTCGATCTGGGAGAGTCGCCGAGCTCAGTAGCGAACTCGAACTCTCAACCGTCTGTTGACGATCACTGGCGTCGGTCGCAGCGAAGCGCTGGTCCAGAGGTGCTTCTGGTCGCGCTCGGCGCAGACTTGGAACGAGCGAGAGCACCAGTCTGCCGCTGCATACTCGAGATCCCACCCTCCCCGCGAATCCTTCTCTCGCTCGTGTGACTACTGTATCCGCGCTGCTCGCGTCGTCGTCGCCGCCGACGCGCTGACCACCGGGAGGGAGACATTCCCGATCCCGCTCCAGAACGCACAAGTACAGCACCACCGGATTCTTCTTCAGGATGCTGCCCGCTTCCGCGTTGCTGCTCGCGCTCGGCGCCTGCGCGCTCGCGACGGCGCCGGTGGACGCCCGCCCGGAGTTCGTCGCGCGGCTGCCGAACGGCGCGAACGTCCCGGGCGTCGACGCCATCGGCCATGTGAACCCGGAGGGCGATGGCGCTCGCAACCAGTTCGGCAAGGACTTCGACTCCGCCGGTCGCAAGTGGACTGCTGCGCTCTGCGCCAAGGACTCGGACGGCGACGGGCAGACGAACGGACAGGAGCTCGGAGACCCGTGCTGCGCGTTCGTCGCGACCGCGAACGAGAAGGTGCTGTGGAAGACCGGCGTCTCGCACCCGGGCGACGCCACCAAGAAGGCGGATCCGACGCTATGGGCGAACGTGTCGTGCTCCGGCGGCACCTCATCGGGGGGCTCGTCCTCCACGACGACGCCGACGACGAACTCGAGCAGCGTAGTGGCTACGACGTCGCCGTCTCCGACATCGGCGGGTGGGGCTGCGACGGTGTTCGCTGCGTCTGCGCTCGCTACCAGTACGGTGCTCGCCGTCGCCGCCCTGGTTGCGTAGGTGGATCCACTAGGATCGTCGAGGAAGCGCAGCAGTGGCTTTCGGTGTAGCAAGTTGCGTTGAGAGCTCGAGAGCGGACGCCGGGTTGCGCGTCGGTCGGTCTGTACGAGCTCAGCAGGCAGCTGCGAGCGCCATCGAGGACGGGCGTGAGTGTATGAGAGTCTCCCGTTGGGAAGCGTAGCGCAGGAGAGACCATCAGA
Organism: Globisporangium perplexum; assembly: GCA_023333865.1. Lineage (NCBI taxonomy): Eukaryota > Oomycota > Peronosporomycetes > Pythiales > Pythiaceae > Globisporangium > Globisporangium perplexum. The sequence continues at coordinate 361 of JAASFS010000125.1, read as the reverse complement.
GCGTCAGGCAACACGTTTACATGTGCTAACAAGGTCCCTTCCTCCCTCGCTTCCTGCCGCTACAGTGAGTCCTGCAGCGTGTCGGCAGCCGCTGCATCGCGTAAGTTGCCACTGACCTGAAGGAAGGAACGCCGCCACCTCCCCTGACCCGGGCGTCGCGACCTCCAAGGCGAACGCTTCGCTCTGGGCGGACGTCAACTGCTCCACTGTGACGCCGATCTCAGCCGCAGCGTCGCCATCGACCGCTTCCTGGACGACGCCACTCGCAATCCTCTCGGGGGTTCGTCGCCGGCGCGTTCGCCGCGATGTGGAACTAGAGAGAGAGAGAGAGAGAGAGAGAGAGAGAGAGAGAGAGAGAGTC
>JAASFS010000124.1:0-33676 GCA_023333865.1 Globisporangium perplexum | reverse complement strand
GTTCGCCATGAACTCGCTCACGATCGCCAGCTCCACCAACGATGAACCCCAGCAGTAGCCGACAAACTGCACCACCTTCGGGTGCTCGAGGGTCGACCGCAGCCGCAGCTCGTCGAGCAGGCTCGTGTACGCGTGCGCGTCTTGAGCTTTCTCGAGCCGGATCTTCTTCACCGCGACGCACTGACCGTCGCCCATGCGCGCGAGGAACACGGCGGCGAGCTTCCCCTTCGCGAGTCTTCGTTCGATTTTCACGTCCGACGTCTCGAGCCGAAGTGTTGCGAGCGTCTCATCGTTGTCAATCCATGTCGCCTCGCTCAGGACCTCGTCGCGCGTGAGCTGGACGTTCAGCTCGTTCTTGCGGCGCAAGAAGCGCCTCCAGAAGATCAGCCCGATTACGAGCAACGCCACGGTCGACACGACCGTGACTGCGATCAGGATTGGACCTGGACGTTGAAGGCAACCAAATCGTGCAGGCGTGAGTGAGGAGTCCCAGATCGACGACAGCGAAAAGTGATGGCGATGGTCGAGCTACTGACGTACTTGTGCTCTCGTCATCCGGGATACTGAAGCCGTACTTCGTTAGAAACACATCGTCTGGCAGATTGCATGCATACTCTAGTTAGAGGTGTTGATGTATCGATGAATCTTGCAAGCACTCACCTTCCAGTACGCAGATCTTGACTTTGGTGCGTCCCTCGATCGACACGAGCTCGCCGTCACAGCTCTGCGTCTCGAACGCGTCGACACGGAACTCGGTGAGGTTCCGGAAAACACTCAAGTCGGACCGCTGGATCTCGAACGATGTGATCGGGTTGCCACGCAGGTCACTGCGTCGGTTAAGCTCGAGTCAGTCCTCGTGGCTTGTGCAGCCTGTGTGATGCCAGTAAACATGGACGTACACGCGCACGAGGCTGTGGTGCCATAGGATCCCGCTGAAAGACGCGAGCTGGTTGAACGAGAAGTCGCTGTCCATGCGAATTCAGAGGTGGAGCACCGGTTTGTCATACTGAGTACCGACAGGGAACACCTCGGCTCCGAACGTACATGACAGTCAGCTTGTCCGCCCTTGAGAAGTTGACGAGCCGCATCTCCGTGATGTTGTTATCGCTCGCAAGCAGCACGGACAGCTTTTGCGGCACCACGAAGTTCGTCCAGTTCGAGAGCTTGTTCCCCGACACATCCCTGGCCGAGAGCGCAGCAAACGTGTGTCAGGTCCAAGAACTCCGATCGTCAGAACGAGAAGAGTTCCGATCGAACGTACAAGCTGAAGAGCGTCTCGGGTAGAAGGATGCTTGAAAACGAAGTCAAGTTGTTGAACGGGAGTAGGAGACCCTCGAGCGTCTTGACTTCAAACACGTTGACGGAAGTCAGCGACGAGTTCGACGCGTCGCTGGACAAGACACGCATCGCGGCAGCTTGTAAGTGTCGTCTGGAGAGCACGGTTAGCTCACGCACGGTAGCGAAGGGCTCTTACAGAGACTTGAGCGCCGAGAAGACGCTGCCGTTTGCCCGCAAGTCTTGCAGTGGGATGCCGCTCACGTTCCTGCCAGACATCGAACAGTGTCAACCAGCCTGGAAGGCAACTGCATCATTCACACGCTAAGATCGCACAGCGCGAAGATCGGCGACGGCGGTACGATACTCTCGAACGACTTGATGGGGTTCTGAGCCAGGTTTCTGTCCGCACCAGGGCCATCAGCGGGTGCGAGCAGTCACAAGTGAGCGCCAAACGCAGCGGACGAGACCAAGCGAACAGCTTCGCACGTACAAACTCTGCAATCCGACGTATCCGGTGTAGCTGCAGCGCACACAATCAACTCCCGGTAAGCACTCGGCGAACGCGAACGCAGCTCGTGAACTCAAGACCAGCGTGCGCACGACGATCGGTTCAGGTTCGTCTTGTAGACTTCGAACGGCAGGTTGAAGTCCTCGAGCAGGTTGTTCGACAGGTTTCTGTGCACGGGCACGTGCCGCACATGAGCTTCTCAGTCCCTCGGCGCCGGTGAGTGACGATACCGGCAATCAGTCCCTGCAATCGACGTACAAGCTCACGATGCCGTTGTGGAACGTCAGCACGCGCGCGATGCGCAGCCCCGACATATCCGCGCTCGCTGTCGTCCAGGACGCGCTGGAGAACGCGGTCGTGCACGCGCCGCTGGAGCGCGCGCCGGTGATCTTGGCGAGTGTCGCATTGGCCAGCGGCGCCACCTCTCGCGCACCGCCCACGACGCATGTGCGGGAGATGTCGCGCGCGTCGCGGCAGCCGTCGGTGAGCGAGCGGCCGACGGGGCAGCCGCCGCTGGTGCGCACGACGGCCGAGAAGTTGCGCCAGTCGGCTGTCAGCGCGCCGACGGTCTGCGCGTGCGCGGCGCCGCAGAGCGCAGCTGCCAGCAGCAGCGGAAGCAGAAGGCGCGCCATCGACGTGGGCGGCATCGACGCGAAGCGGATATGACTCGGAAGCGAGCGAGCGAATCCACTTCGCCTCAATCACTTGAATTTTGTATTGATTTTCGGATAAATCAGAGCGCCGAGTACTCCTGCACCGTCGCTGACGAGAGCTCGGACGGCGCCTCCGAGAGCTCCGCGCGAGCGAGCGCCTGCAGCTCCTGGAGCAGCTGCGCTGCCGTCGGCCGGTCCGCGCCGGCATAGCTCAAGCAGCGCCGCGCAAGTACCAGCACCGGCGCCGGGCAGTCGGCGCGGAACGCCGGCGCCAGCTTCCCCTCGATGACCGCGAGCGCCACGCGCGCGTTCGAGGGCTCGGCGAGCGCGCCGCCCGCGCTGTCTGGGACGCCGCCGGCGTACGGCTTGTCGCACGTGTCGAGCTCTGAGAGCAGCACGCCGAAGGAGTAGACGTCGGCCGCGACACCGTAGCCCTCGCCCTTGAGCACCTCCGGTGCGATCCACGCCACGGTGCCGACCTCGGCCGTCATCTGGTCACCGATCGCCCGGCTCACGCCAAAGTCCGTCAGCTTGGCCTCCCACGCGCTCGACAGCAGCACGTTCTGCGCCTTGAGGTCGCGGTGCACAATCGACGCGCCGTGCAGGTACACGAGCGCCTCGGCCACGTCTTGCGCCAGCTCGAGCTTGCTGCGGCCGACGGAGCCGCCGGCGCGCCAGCCGAATGCCGGCGCCTTCGCCTCGCGGTGCTTCTTGAGCAGGTGCGCCAGGTCGCCGTTCGGCATGTACTCGAACAGGATCGCGAGGTCCGCGAGCGTCGACCACGTGAGCCCCAGGAAGCTCACGATGCGCGGGTGGTCGAGGCGAGCGCAGAGCCGGATCTCAGCCACGAACGCCGAGATCGCGCGCGGGTCCTTCGCCTTCTCCGGCAGCAGCTGCTTCATCACCACCTCGCGCTTGTCGAACATCGCGAGGTGCACAACGCCGAAGCCGCCCTTCGCGAGTGTGCGCACGCGCGCCACCTGCTTCTGGTCGACGCGGAGCCGTGTCAGCGCCGGGTCGTCGCGGAAGTCGTCCAGCGTTGCGGCGGCGCTCTCGCTCGAGCCCGTGCCGTGCGTGTTGCGCGTCGTGCGCGTCGCCTCGAGCTTGCGTAGCTTCCTCCGCTTGATCACGAGCGTCGCAGCCGCGAGGGCGACGAGGACCACGACGCACACACTCACGATGATCACCGGCAGCACCATGTCTGAGGTCGTGACTGCCCCCGAGTAGTCTCCGTACGCGCTGTCGAAGTCGGCGTCTGCAGTCGCAGAAGCGGAAGCAGGTAGCACACACAAGCACCACATCAGCGGCAGATCGAGTCGCAGTACAAGCGAAGTGACACGCGTCGCTCGCACCTGACAGCACGCAGACGTCGTACTTCTTGTTCTGGATCGTCACGCCAGTCATCTTCCCGGGCTTCTCGCACTGAGCGGGGTCGACGGACACCGACGCCACGCTGAACTGCTCAACGCTTCCGAGCACGTCGACGTCCGACTGCCGGATCGTGAACTTGGTCACCTTCGATCCTCCGAGATCGCTGCGCATACAACCACATACACAGGAGCACGCTCTCGTCAGCCTCGTTGAGCGTGCGCACGAGCTGCAGAGCATCAGGAAACGTAGTAGCTCACAAGGTCTTGAGCGAAGGAGGGAACCTGACACCCTCGATCGTCGAGATCTGGTTGTTTGCGAAGATCCTGGAGCGCGGCGACATCGCGCGTGATCAACGGCTGCGGCAGCGAGCACCAATCTCCCAAGCGATACGAGTGCGTACAACGTGGTGAGCGCGCTAGCGACAGCAAAGTCGATTCTCGAGAGCTGCTCGATAGACGAGTTGCTCGCATTCCTGCGACACACACACAAACAAACATCGGCGCGAGGTGAGTGGAGCGGCTCGGCGCTCGAGTGAGCAGAACGCTGCGGGACGCGCTCACAGGGTGACAAGCCCGACTGGGGGTCGGAAGTTCGTCCAGCTCGCCCCGCCATTCAGCGACAAGTCCCTGCGACGCCAACCGCACGCACATCCGCACACAGGCTTGTGTGAGTCGCCACGAAGCTCGAAGCGCTCGGTCGCTTTCGCAGTGTAGCAGCGACTCACAGAAGCTGCGTCGTGTACGGGAACGCGAGGCTCGCGAGGCTCGAAAGGTTGAGGTTCGTGGCGAAGATGCTCGCCACCGAGCCTTTGAACCCGCCGCCATCTACCGTGCGGATCGGGTTGTTGGAGACGTTGCTGCGCGAGCGAACGGCGTGTGAGTTCGATCTACCGCCGCCATGCAGTGCGACTGCGTGGCACGTACAGTATCTTCACTTGATTGAGTCCGTTCGTGAACACCAAGTCGACGATCCGGTTGGAGGAGACGTTCCTACAGCAGAAGATCGAGACGCACTCGTCAGTGTGGTATCAGGCGCGAGGCGACAGCTCAGGCAGAGCGCACGCACAGTTCGACGACAGAGTTCGGGAGCTGGATGTCCGCGAGCGACGTGAACAGGTTCTGCCCGAGCAGGCTGCGCGAGATGAGACGCAGCGAGAGCGTCGGCAGCTGCTACTCCCGGCCACGGACGCAAGTAGCGCGCGTTGCAACGCACACTTTGGTGACGGTCGGGACCACTGCCCCTTCGTTCGGGAACCGGAAGCTCGAGATGGAGTTGTTGGTGAGCGCGCTGGCGAGCACCGAACCGCGTGAGCTCATCTGTGTAGCCTGCGAGTCCGCCCGTCCGCGGCACTTGCGCACGCACATGGTCTGCAGCTGGCTCATCGGCAGCGTCGCGACGCGCTGCACGCCGCAGTCGGTGCAGTAGCCGCCGTAGAACGCGCGCACGTTGAAGCAGCGACCAGCGGCGCCGACCCAGCTCGCGCGGCCCGTGCGGTTGTCGCTCGGCGGGTACGCGACGCAGGTGCCCAGCGCCATGTCCGCCGTGCAGTTCGCGAGCACCGTCGGCACCTCCGGGCACGCGATCGGCGCGTTGTCGGAGGTGTTGGACATGCGGCTCATGGTCGACGCAGCTCGCGGTGCTTCGCGCTCGAGAAATTGTTGAATGAGCTTTCGGCTGACCTGTGGGTTCGCTCGAACTGTTATATTTGATACAACAGCTGAAGCGATATTTTCATTAAATAACCCAATTTCAGCTGTCGATGAGTTTTTCTCTCGTTAAAATCTGAGCGAAGATCGCAAGATGAGCGCTCGATTAATATCAAGAGGTATCGTGATCAAAATCAGAATTTGGCCAGTGTCCACCAAGCCTTCCTGGATCACGCACAAGGCTCAACGCGGCGGCGATGGATGGATGGCGGCGGCATGGCGGCGGGGCAGCGGGACAACACCGTACTTCCGCGCTTCTCGGGTGTGGAAACCGGACTCTGAGCGTCAGTCCTCGACGTGCAGGACACTCACGTACAATAGCAGCTCACTCGGAGCTCGAGATCCTACGCGCAGGCTTCCGCGAGTGGGGGCTATCGTGCATCAAGCAAGTCCTGCTCGACCCCGCTCCCACAGACTTCCGTGCCGGCGCTGGCACATGGAACAGCGTCAACGCCACATCTACTCGGCAAGTTGCCGGGGTGCATTCTGACGCTTCGAGCATCCGTGATCGCTAACAGGTTGCCTGATGGTGAAGGCGCGCCGGAAGGTCAAGCCGCTCTCGACAGGCACCGCTGCCTCGGAGTCTCTCCCCTTCGGCGTCTCGAGATGGCGCCGCGTGCTTCGCGCGCGATACCAGACAGCGAACGCTCCGTCTGTGGCAGACACCCTCGTGCCCAACCCTCCGAGCGAGAGTCGAACGGCAACTGCTTGCCAGCACTCCAAGACTGCACCAACACCCAAAGGGCTCCGAGCTCCGATAAGCGCAGCCGTCGTGGCAGCGAGGCGGCGGAAGGTGTCGCTCCTCGAGTGCTTCGGTGTGCTCGGCCCCCCGCTGGCGCTCGTCGTCGCGATCTCGTTCGAGTGGACGACGTGGCTTATCTTCCTCGCGCTCGCCCCGACGCGCACAGCCAAGTACCTCATGAAGACGAAGAGCTACGACGACGGCCGCTTCTAGCTTATCGTCGACCAAGCTCCAGCCATGGTCATGCTTAGCGTTGCGGGACTGCTTTCTGTCACGATCGGCTACCTCTACGTCTTGCTCAAGATGTTGGTCTGGAGAACCCACACGCCGAGCGTGTTCGCCAACCGAGTTTGCGTGAGACTTGCCTCTTGACTTTGCGGTCTTCGTCATGCTGAACACGGTTGCGCTGCTAAGGCAGGCAAATTGCGATATCGCACAAAATGTGATTGCCATGGGGATTCAGCGACCGTGTCGCAGAGCAAACTGCGCTTCTAGCGGCCACTCGCCAGGGTACTGCGTTGGTGAAAGCGTTCTTCTACGAGGAACGCGCGTTTTCGAGCGTCGGAGAGATGTCGGTCGTGTTCAGAGGCGTGTTTCACACTGCTACCGCACGTGGCAGCAGCTAAGTGCTCAACTGGATCCACACGAAGCAACTGGGAGAGGGTCATCGACACCGCCGCACAGTACGGGCAGTTTGATGCAATGATCTGGATTCAAGCGCTCCACATCGAGTCTGCCACTCCAAACACCATTGCAGCCGCAGCGAGCAGTGGGGTCGTGGCGCTCGTGCAGTGGGCGAGTGGGAATTATCCGAATCCCAGCTTCTGTTCATCCGCGCGAAAGGCGATGAAGAGCGGAGCCGTGAGTGGAAGTTTGGAGGTTGTTCAGTTCCTGGCTCAAGTTCGAGGACTCGAAATCGTCGGAGCAGCAGAAGCCGCTGCTGAGCACGGCCGTCTCCACATTCTGAAGTGACTTTACGCGTCCAGGACGGAGTCGACGAGCGCGAAGTGGGCGACCCCGAAAGCGCTCGTCAAAGCAGCGAGGAATGAGCACCTCGGCGTCATGCAGTGTCTCGCGCGTCGTCTCCCAAAAAGGTATCTACCCGGCGCGATTGACGTTGCAGCAGCGCACGGGCACCTTGCAGTGCTCAAGTGGTTCGACCGCAGTCGGCTCGGACACGGAGTTGTGTGTCTCGGCGGCGGCGATCGAAGCAGCGGAGGAGAACGGCCACGTCGGGGTTCGCGACACGTTGCGCGCGGTCGCGAGTCGAGAGGGCAGGATGTTGGACGGCGAGCCGGAGTTTGGCTTGGAGTATCGCGGCGCCGACGACATCCGCGACTGCGGATACAGGTTGTGAGAGCACAGAGGTCGCGATTGGAGTTCCAGAACAATCTAAGCTCTCGGTTATTTCACTATTGTCCGCGCTGCTGGCGATTGTGCGGCTGTCATTTCGAGACTCCACGCTCACCACAGAAAGCTCTGCATCCATCACCATGGTGCGTCAATGTCCTTGGCGCCGCGGCCGCCTGTGCTCGTGTGCTGGTCCGCGCCGCTCACCCGCCCGCCCGCTCACTGTCGCCTCCCGTGCAGTCGTCGTCGCTCCGCAAGTTGATCCCGTTCGGCAACCGCGTGCTCGTGAAGCGCGTCGAGGCGGCCACGAAGGTGCGTTCTTGGATGGTGGCTGCTGCTGCTGCTCGGATGATGGCGTGGCGATCACGAGCGACTCACTGCTGCTTTCGTCCGTCGCCGCGACTCGCAGACCGCGAGCGGCATCTACCTGCCGGACGCCGACCAGCACAAGCAGAACGAGGGCGAGGTCGTCGCCGTCGGTCCTGGCGCGCGCACGATCGAGGGCACGATCATCCCGGTGCAGAGCGCCGTGGGCGACAAGGTGCTGCTCCCGGAGTACGGCGGCAGCATCGTGAAGCTCGGCGCGGACGAGTTCCACCTGTTCCGCGACGAGGACATTCTCGGCAAGCTCGAGTAAGCGTCCGGGAGGCGCCGCCGTCGTCGTCCGACAGACCGCGTGCGTCCACCGCGTGCGTCCGCCCGCCCGCGACTCTGCGGGCGTCGACCGGAGATCGAGACGGCGAAGAGCCAGCACGCGCACGCACTGCGCGGTTGCCGCTTGCTGGTGTGCGGATAGGAAATAAAGTATGTACCACCGACCCAAGCGCTCGAGACACAGGCGCTGGACGCTCGCACGCGCGGCGCGGATCTTTCTTACCTGCCTATCTGACTACGAGCGGCTCAGCGGCTCAGCAGGCGCCAGGCTCTAGGCTCTTGACGCGCCTGCCGCGCACGAAAATCGACTCGATGTTGCGGTCGTCGCCGAGGAAGAGGAACTTCTGGAACGCGTGCAGCACGTCCCGCGCATCGGCGGCGGCGTGCGGCTCGTCGATCGGGCCGCCGGCCGCGAACGGGTTCACCACGAGTGCGTCGAACTCTTTGCCAACGGCGAAGTTCCCGACTGTGTCGCCGAGACCGAGCGACTCGGCGCCGCCGACGGTCGCTAGGTGGAAGGCTTCCGCGTACGTCAGCGCATCGTGGCTCTCGGCGTCGTTCTCGTGAGCGCTGCCGTGGCCGATCGCGACCATCTTGGACGCGATCACAGTCTGCCGGATCGCGTCCAGCATCGACGTCGAGTAGCCTCCCGACACGTCCGTGCCGAGACCGACCTTGACGCCTTCGTGGAGGAGCCGCCGGACGTTCAGCACGCCGCTGCTGAGCGAGAAGTTGGAGTTCGGGCAGTGGATCACCGCGCTCTGGCGCGAGCGGAGGATCTCGCGCTCGTCCTTGCTGCACCAGACGCAGTGCGCCATGTACGAACGGTCGTGGAGCAGTCCGTGCGCGTCGTAGACAGCGGCGTAGCTGTCGCACTCTGGATGCATGCTCTTGACCCAGCTGATCTCCGCGCGGTTCTCCGACAGGTGCGATTGCACCGGCAGCTTTGGCTCGTGCTCGCGCGAGATCGCGCTCAGCGCCTCCATGAGCTTCGAGGACGTGCTCGGCACGAAACGCGGCGTGATCACTGGCGTGAGCAGCGCGCTCTTCTTGCTGAGCACGTAGTCGACGAAGTCGCGCGTGTGCTGGATCGAGTCGTCTGTGGCTTCTCGCAGCGCGTCCGAGCAGTTGCGGTCCATGTTGACTTTGCCGACGTAGCCGCGCTGGCCCAGCTCCTCGATGATGTCTGTGAGCACCTTGCAGGCGTCGAGGTGGACCGTGGCGAAGTACGAGCACGTGGTGGTGCCGTTGAAGAGGTGGCGCTGCACGGCCTTGGAGTAGACCGCGTGCGCGTACTTGGCGTCCTCGAACTTGGACTCGTACGGAAACGTGTACTGCTCGAGCCAGTCGAGCAGCGGCAGGTGCATGCCGACGCCGACGAACGAGTACTGCGGTGCGTGGGCGTGGCCGTCGACGAAGCCCGGGATGAGCAGCCTGTCACCCAGGTCCACGAGCTCGTCGTAGTGCGGCGAGTCGTCGTCGTCGTCGTTGCCGCCGCGCTTGCTGAGATCGTGGAGGAAGACGATGCGGCCGTCCTGGTCGACGCCCACGAGTCCCGGCTGCAGCACCTCGAGCTTGTTGAGCGCGAGCGAGTGCACGACGTTGCATCTGTAGGCGACAGTGCGCGTGGCGGCGACTCCGCATGTTGTGGCTGTGGTTCGGCACATTGCGCTGGTGGAAGGAGTGGAAGGCGGAGCGGGTGGGTGCTGCTGCGCGCCGTGCTGCTTGCTGCTCGCGGCGAGGAAAGTTGGCAAATGAGCTGCCGCGAGGGCGGCGACGGCAGCGAGAGCAGCGAGGGCATCGAGGAGGAGGGCAACGAGGCAACTGGGATGGATGACAGGAAGTCGCCAAACGGAAGTTGAACGTGCATGCATTCAGCGAAGAATATTGGATATTGCCGATTTCTGACCGCAACGTACCGATTATTCGATTTATAGACGTGAGTGTGGACCACAAAAACTTGCATTCAGATAATCCGATGTCAAACCAGCACGCCGCCCTTGAGCTGGAGGTGCGACGCGGTCTCCGGCGCTGCTCTGTTTTGTTTGGTGCGAGCTGGTGTCTGCGTGCATGCAAAGCTGACGGCACATCCAGCAGCCCGACATCGCCATGCCTACTGTTCAGGTCAAGCGCGCGAAAAGAAAAGTGCACTCGGGTTTCTGAGGTTCGTTCAAGAGCGATCTTGTGAGGTTTGTTCGCCTCAGGGAGCGCCAAGTTGCTCCCCATCGAGCTCATGTGGTCGCAGGCGTGGTGTGTGTGTGTGAGTGTGTGTGTGTGCGTGTGTGTGTGCGGGGGTCTCATGATGTCAAAGTCGTCCCCACAAGAACTGCGAGAGCGAGCGAGTGGTGCTGCTGGAGTTTGGTGGTGCTAAATACTAAATACTGAAATTTGAAGATTCCTTAATTCAGGTATATGAACCCATCTGCCCATTTTACTGATGAAGGGTTGAAATAATGACATAGTCAAATCTACCAAGCCCAAGAGTAGCGTCCCGATATAGTGTATTTCGGATCAATCGATCCTTGTATACGGCTGAATGCATTTTCTCCACTCCTCCCACCCGATCTTCTCATCCTGAAAATCAGCGAATGAACCCTGGAAAGCTATAAAAAGCCAGCCGTTTGGAAACAAACGGCTGCGCTCCATACAATCGCGACACACAAAACACGCGACATACGCGAAGAAGAAAGCAAGCGAGCAGACGCCGCCGCCGCCGCCGACGACGACACCTGCCGCGCGGAGTACCGTGCCGCGCCGCCACCGCTGCCGCCCTCCCTGACGCCGCCGCCTCCACCTCCTCCTCCCCCCACCCCCCTTCACCCGGCCCGTCCGCCTGCCGAATCGCCGCAGTCGTCGCCACCATAACGGGACCAGGTCACTCCCGGCGCCGCGCAGAACGTCAACGGATGGGATAAGTTTCGTCCCGGCTGCAAGTCACACGAGAGGAGGCCGCCACCGCGTCAAGAAACACGCGCGAGAGAGCCCCCGTCGTCGTCGTCGTCACTGCCCGCGTCGTCACCGCCACCAAGCGCCAAGAAGTCAGAGAGGAAGCAAGCGAGAACAAGGGAGAGAGAGCTAGAGAGAGAAGGTGAAGATGATCGCGCCGACGAACAAGCCCACGCTCGTGCAGTGGGAGCACCTGTCGTTCGTCATCATGGACGCGCCGACAGACAGCAACCTCCACCTCTACCTCAAGGAGCTCAAGAAGAACAACGTCACGGACCTCGTGCGCGCCTGCGAGGTGACGTACAGCCGCGACTCGGTGCAGGCCGCGGGCATCACGGTCCACGAGCTCGAGTTCCCGGACGGCGAACCCCCGGACGCCGACATCCTCGACAAGTGGCTCGACCTCGTCTCGGACTGTTTCAAGGACAACAAGATCGACTCGAAGAGCAACCGGTCCATTGCGGTGCACTGCGTCGCGGGCCTCGGACGGTGCGTTCGTGCTTCGGGACGAGTCTGCGGTGAGTCGTGTGTCTGGCGGTCCACTGACGCTGTTGCTGTTGTTGTGACTGCTGGTGCTGCCGACGCGTCTGGGACTGGCAGTGCGCCGGTGCTCGTCGCGATCGCGCTCATCGAGTTCGGACTCGACCCGATCAACGCGGTGGAGCACATCCGCAGGTTCCGGCGCGGCGCGATCAACCTCCGGCAGCTCAAGTACTTGGAGAAGTACCAGCCGCGTCGCGGCCACAAAGCCAAGTGCGCCATCATGTGAGCAGCCCACGCGCGGGGGAAGGAGCCGGCGACGCGCTTCCTCGCCGCTCCGCCATCCAGCAGCCGCTCCTAACCACTCAATTCAGTTCTGCATTCTTAACGCAAGTCTTCCTCCGCGCCGCCTACAGCTTCACGTGGGCACTCGAGCCTGCGAGCGCGCGCTGCAGCAGCGGCACCACCTGCTTGCGCGACGCGCCGGCGTTGCGCTGGCTGAACGCCGCCAAGCGCTCGTCGGCGTGGGCGGCGGGCAGCTCGAGCGGCTGCAGCTCCAGCGACGCCTCCTGCTCCAGGAACGCGATGCACCTGCGCGTGGCGCTTGTGTCACCCCCCGCGCCGTAGAAGAGCAGCTGGCGCCGCCGCGCGCCGTCCGCGTCCACGAACATCGTCATCACGAGCAGGAACGCGAGGCGGTTCTCCTGCGCGAACGCCTCCAGCTGCCCCGCGAGCGCCGCGCCGGAGGCGGCTTTTGCCACGAACTGCTGCAGCTCGATGAGGACCGCGCTCACGCCGAAGCGCGTGCTCGCGCCGCCGGACACCTCGAACTCCTTGTAGTCGCACTGCAGGCAGTTGCGCACCGTGAAGGCCGCCCAATGCGCCGGACTGAACTTCTCCGCCTGCAGCCACGCGAAGAGCTCCTCCTTCGGCGCGCACGCCGCCTTCTCGAGCGCGCCGGCGGCTGCGACGTCGCGCGGCGTCACCTTCTTGGCGCTCGGGTTGAAGTTGATGCTGTCGAGCGCGATCACCGCGAGCAGCAGCGTCGCATGCAGCGCGTGACGCGCGTCGTCGGTGGCGTCCCGCGGCGCTGCGAGGAGCTTCTCCGCCACGAGCGTGCAGTTGGACGCCACGAGCGCCTGGCCGTCCGCGAATGCGATCTCCCGCACGGCGGCGTCCGCATGCTTACCCATGTCCATGTGGTGGTCCAGGATCTCCACCACCCGCCCGACGTCGTCGCTGCCACCCGTGCGCTTCGCATTGCGCGCGTTGTGGTCCAGAAGCGTGAGCTGCAGCTCCGCGTTGCCGCTGCTCTGGAACGCTGCGTGGCGCCACGGGAACTCGTCGACGAACGTGAGTGCGCTCACGTCCACGCGCAGCTCGCGGAAGAGCGAGATGACGTCGCAGCGCAGCGGCAGCTCATCGCGCGGGATCGGCAGCACGGGGAGGACGACAGCGGCGGCGCTCGCATGGCGCTTGTGGTGCGCGTACACGAGCGCGCTGACGATGGAGTCCGCGTCGGCGGCTTCGTTGCCGATCACGACGTGCACGACCGAGCGCGCGTCGGCTTCCAAGACGCGCTGCAGCTCGCTGCGCGCCTGGCTCAGGAAGGCGTTGAGCGCGCGGACGCCGCTCGAGAGCGTTTCGCGCGCGTCCTCGCGCCAGCGAATGGTCGAAGAGGCAGAGCTCATGGTCGAGACAAGCGAGCGGGGACGGAGCTGCTGCAGGCGGCTGCGGGCAATGGCTCGCGACCACATGCGCGAAGAAACCCAGGGAATTCGCGGGCTATCACGAATTTCGCGATTCTCAGTGCGCGAAGCGCATCGACATCGACATCGACATCGACGCGCTGACGTTGCTGCGAGCACCTCACTCTGCGTTCTGCTGCCACCGACGCACATGCAGTCGCCAGTCGCTGCAGACACAGGAGATGCAGACGCGACGCCACCGCCGTCGCCCTCCGCCTTCCTGAGCAGCAGCAGCAGCGGCGAGGAGTTCGGGCGGCGCGCGCGACGCAAGCGCGTGCGGCGCGCTGCAGACTCTCGCAGCGCACAGAAAAAGCAGACGAAGAAGGCGAAGCGCCGAACTGCAGCGGACGGTGACAGCGGCGACGACGAGTTCTGTCCCGACGACGACGACGACGGCGCTGACGACGACTTGTTGGACGAAGAAACCGCGCGCGCCGCGACGTCGCCCTCCGGCGGCAAGTTCCGCAGCTCGGCGCGCCAGAAGCGCGAGGCGAAGCACAGCTGGCAGGATGACGGCTGCGCCGCGACGTTCGCGAACCGTTTGCAGGACTTCAAGCGCGACGTCGCGCGCAGTGTTCGCGAGGCGCGGACGAGCTTCTACCACAACCCGCGCGCGGCGCCGCAGCCGAGACGCCAGCGACGCCAGCAGGAAGGCGACGGCGGAGACGAACTGAGCGACGATGACTTCCACGACGAGGACGTCAACGAGCAGGAGGCGCTCGAGGCCTCAGGCGGTGCCGACGAGGCGCAGATCTACGCGCCGGACGACGTGGCACAGACCGACTCGGGGCTCTCCGTACCCCAGTACATCTACGCGCACTTGTACCCGCACCAGAAAGAGTGTCTCGAGTGGCTCCACCACCTGCATGAGCGCAACACGGGCGGCATCCTGGGCGACGAGATGGGACTCGGCAAGACGGTACAGATCGCAGCGTTCCTCGGTGCGATGCACCACGCGCGCCGCGTGCGCTCCGTGCTGCTGCTGTGTCCGGCGTCGGTGCTTCTGCAGTGGGTGCGGGAGTTCCACAAGTGGTACCCGCTCTTGCGCGTCGTGCTGCTGCACGCGTCGGGATCGGGTGTGACGCAGGCTGGACGCACGTACGCGCAGCTGATCCAGGAAGTCCTGTACGCCAGTGACGGCGGCGGGGGCGATGGCGACGAAGAGGGCGGTCATGCTGGTGGTGGCGGCGGTGTTATCATCTCGACGTACGAGAATGTGCGGCAGTACCAGGAGCTGTTCATGGACCACGACTGGGACTACGTGGTGCTCGACGAGGGCCACCGCATTCGCAACCCGGATGCCGAGATCACGCTCGTGTGCAAGCAGTTCAAGACCGTGCATCGGATCATCTTGACTGGCACGCCGATCCAGAACCGTCTGCGCGAGCTCTGGTCCCTGTTCGACTTTGTGTACCCGGGGAAGCTCGGCACCCTGCCGACGTTTGACGACGAGTTCGTGCTGCCGATTCGCACCGGCGGGTACGCGAACGCTTCCAAGATGCAGGTGCTGATGGCGTACAAGTGCGCGCTGGTGCTCAAGGATCTCATCAATCCGTACCTGCTGCGCCGCACGAAGAAGGAGATTCAGCATGTGACGCACATGCCGGAGAAGATGGAGCAGATCCTGTTCTGCAGCCTGACAGCGCGACAGCGCAGTGTGTACCAGACGTATCTGAGCTCGTCCGAGGTCGCGTCGGTGCTGCAGCGCGACATCCGTCCATTCCGCGCCATCTCGATCCTGCGGCACATCTGCAACCACCCCGACCTGCTCGAGACTGTCGGCGAGAATGGAGCTGGCGCACTGACGTCGCAGAGGAGCGAGCTCGAAGACTACGGGAGCCCTGAGGTTAGCGGCAAGATGCAGGTGTTGCTCAAGATCCTGGCGCTGTGGAAGGAGCAGGGGCATCGCGTGCTGCTCTTCACGCAGACGCGTAAGATGCTGGACATACTGGAGAGCATGATGGCGAGCCTCGGGTACTGCTTTTGCCGATTGGATGGCACGACGAGCGTGAAGGAGCGGCAGTCACTGCTCGACGCGTTCAACGCGGACGGCAGCAAGATCTTCATCTTTTTGCTCACGACGCGCGCCGGTGGGATCGGGATCAACCTCATCGGCGCGGATCGCGTCGTGATCTTCGACCCGGACTGGAACCCGTCCACGGACCTTCAAGCGCGCGAGCGGTCCTGGCGGCTTGGCCAGACGAAGCAGGTGACGATCTACAGACTCATCACGAGCGGGACGATCGAAGAGAAGATCTACCATCGCCAGATCTTCAAGCAGTACCTGACGACGAAGGTGCTGCATGACGCGAAGCGCAAGCGATGCTTCAACAAGCATTCGTTGCAAGACCTGTTTGTGCTCGGTGCCGAGAGCGACCAAGGGACGGAGACGAACGACATCTTCATCGCCGGGAACGTTGAGAATCCGGCGGCGAAACAAGCGGGAGAGGCTGGTAGCAAGGAGGAGGGCGAGGAGGAAGGAGAGGAAGCCGAAGAAGCCGCTGCCAGCGTTAGTGATGTCGGAGACGGCGGCGACGGCGACGAGGACGACAAAGACAGCGGAAAGCAGTCGTCGAGCGGTGGAGACAACGACGCGATCTTGAAGAAGCTGTTTGACGGCGAAGGCATCCGCGGCGTGTTCAACCACGACGCGGTGGAGTGTGACGGCGTGCAGAACCAGGAAGCGGATCTGATCGACATGGAGTCGACGAAGATTGCCAAGTCGGCGTTGAGCGCGTTGCGCGCGTCGTGTGCGCTGATCCGCCAGCAGCGCGAGAACTTGTACACTCCGACGTGGACCGGTCGCAGTGGTGCAGCGGGTGATCCGTCGCAGCGCGTCGGGCGGTTCGGGAATCGCGTGGCGCGAGGACGCCAGCCGGTAGCGTCGACATCAGCATCCATCATCCCCGGTCGGGCTGGCAGAGATGCGACTGCGCGTAGCGCGACGTCGGCGAGGTCTGGCGCTGCCGCAAGTGCCGCGACCTCGCGGAGCAGGAATCCGTTCGCGCAGAACCCACTCTCGGCGAAGGACATGCTGGTGAAGATCAAGATGCGCAAGAACGGCGTGGCGCCGTCGCCTGCGTTGGGCTCGAAGAACGGGTTCATGTCGGTGAACGAGATGACGAAGCAGCTGCACGCGTTCCTGACACCGTCGACGACCGATCCGCGTCGCCGCGACGGTGTGACCACGGAGGACATTCTCGAGGCGTTCGCACCGGTGATCGCGCCGAAGGACAAGATGGTGTTTCGGAACCTGCTGCGCGACATGGCGGAGTGCCGCGGCCGCAAGTGGACGCTCAAGCAGGAGTTCGTCACCGATAGATAGCAGGAGCTCTTAACGTAGTGGAGTGCTGTCTGATAGCCATTCGCTGCGCAGCCTCGCATGGAGCGCAGCGTGCACGGCTTGGACGCTGGCGTCGTTCTCGCCATCACACAGAGCGCTGTCTGGCACCGCTCGGCTGCGCGCCACGCCGTATTTAACGTTTTTGATTTTCACGAAACAATGGCGCACCGATCGTCGACGACGTCGCACGCGCGCCGCCGCCGCAGCAGAAGCCGCAGCCGCGAGTCCGCGTCTCGAAGCAGCAACCACCGCAGCCGCAGCCGCAGTCGCGAGCGCGCGCGGCCGCCAGTCGACCGCAAGTCGGAGCTGTTCGGCAGCAGCAGCAGCAATCGGTCGGACAGCCGCGCGCGCTCGTCGCTGCTGGGGCTCGACCGCCTCGCGGAGCAGAAGCGCGCAGAGCAGCAGGCGGCGGAGGAGCGGAAGAGCGCGCGGGAGCAGCCACGCGGCCGCCAGAGCTCCCACTCTGGCTCGAGCGCGCGCTCGGAGCGGTCCGTGGCGCTGAACGCGAGCGAGTGGGACGCGCCTGAGCGCCTGCGCAGCGTCGCCCGCCGTTCCCCCGACCGCCGCTCGTCGTCCAGCACGGCCTCGCGCACACCGAGTACCGCCAGCAGCAGCCGAAGCACGAGCGCAAGCGACTGGGACCACCCGACGCCGAGTCCAGCGAGGCGCGCGGACGGCGATGACGCCGTCGCCGACAGATACGGATACGCGGCGGAGGACAGCGACCGGCGCCAGCGCACGGGGTTCCGGCAGCGCGAGGGGGCGAAGAAGCACTACGACGACGAGGCAGAGGAGGACTTCGACCGCGAGTTCTACCTGGGCGACGAGGCCGGCGGCTACGAGATGCACGAGGAGAGCGCGTTCAGGGGCAATCAGCAGAAGTTCCGCGAGATGGAGGAGAAGCTCGCAGCGACGCGCGCGCGCGGCGAGACCAAGCTCCGCGGCATGTCGGCGCGCGCGTCGGCGCTGAACGCGGACCAGGAGGCGTGGGAGAACAACCGGCTGCTCACGAGCGGCGTGGTGGCGACTGGGCGGGTGGACACCGAGTTCGACGAAGAGCTCGACGCGCGCGTGCAGATCATGGTGCACAACACGAAGCCGCCGTTCCTGGACGGCCGCGTGTCGTTCACGACGCAAACGGAGATGGTGTCGACCGTGAAGGACCCCACGTCCGACATGGCGGTGTGCGCGCGCAAGGGCAGCCAGCTGGTGCGCGAGGTGCGCGAGAAGCGCGAGCGCTCCAAGATGCGCAAGCGGTTTTGGGAGATCGGCGGCTCGCGCATGGGCGACGCGATCGGCGTGAAGGCGGCTGAGCACTCGGACGAGGAGGGCGAGGACGCGCGCAGGGGCGAGGACGGCGACGACACGAACTACAAGGCAGAGAACCAGTTCTCCACGCACCTGAAGAAGCAGAAGGCGGTGAGCGAGTTCGCCAAGACGCGCACGATCAAGCAGCAGCGGCAGTTCCTGCCGATCTACCAGTGTCGAGACGAGCTGCTGCAGGTGATCCGCGAGAACCAGATCGTGGTGATCGTGGGGGAGACCGGGTCCGGCAAGACGACGCAGCTGACGCAGTACCTGCACGAGGAAGGGTACTCTCGGTACGGCATGATCGGGTGCACGCAGCCGCGTCGTGTGGCCGCCATGTCTGTCGCGCAGCGTGTGAGCGAGGAAATGGGCGTGCCGCTGGGAGACGAAGTGGGGTACTCGATCCGATTCGAGGATCTCACGTCCGACAAGACGATCGTCAAGTACATGACGGAGGGTGTGCTGCTGCACGAGTCGCTGCGCGAGGCGGACCTGGACACGTACTCGGCAGTGATCATGGACGAGGCGCACGAGCGCGCGCTCAACACGGACGTCCTGTTCGGCATCCTGCGCAAGGTTGTGCAGCGCCGCAGCGACTTCAAGCTAATCGTGACGTCGGCGACGCTCGACGCCGACAAGTTCGCCCGGTTCTTTGGCGGCGTGCCGATGTACACGATCCCGGGGCGGACGTTCCACGTCGAGACGTACTTCTCCAAGTCGCCGTGCGAGGACTACGTGGACGCGACGGTGAAGCAGGTCATCCAGATCCACCTCTCGCACCCTCCGGGCGATGTCCTCGTGTTCATGACAGGCCAAGAGGACATCGAGGCGACGTGTTACATGCTGGCGGAGCGGATGGGCAAGGTGGACGGCGCGCCGCCTCTGATGGTGCTGCCAATGTACTCGCAGCTGCCTGCCGACCTCCAAGCGAAGATCTTCGACGCCTCCGACATCCGCAAGTGCATCGTGTCGACGAACATCGCGGAGACGTCGCTGACGGTGGACGGTATCAAGTACGTCATTGACTCGGGGTATTGCAAGGTGAAGGTGTACAACCCCAAGATCGGCATGGATGCGCTGCAGATCACCCCGATCAGCCAGCAGAACGCGAACCAGCGCGCAGGTCGCGCCGGGCGAACTGGCCCGGGCTTCAGCTACCGCATGTACACGGAACGGCAGTACGTCCACGAGATGATGGAGGCCCAGATCCCCGAGATCCAGCGGACGAACTTGGGCTACATCGTGCTGCTGCTGAAGTCGCTCGGGGTGAAGAACCTGCTCGAGTTCGACTTCATGGACCCGCCGCCGCAAGACAACATCACGAACTCGATGTACCAGCTGTGGGTGCTCGGCGCGCTGGACAACACAGGCGAGCTGACGGAGATCGGGAAGAAGATGGTGGTGTTCCCGTTGGACCCGCCGCTGGCGAAGATGCTGCTGTTCAGCGAGCAGCTCGGGTGCTCAGCCGAGGTGCTGACGATCGTGTCGCTGCTGTCGGTGCCGAGCGTGTTCTTCCGACCGAAGGACCGCGAGGAGGAGAGCGACGCGGCGCGCGAGAAGTTCTTCGTGCCGGAGAGCGACCACCTGACGCTGCTGAACGTGTTCAACCAGTGGAAGATGAACCAGTACTCGAGTCAGTGGTGCTCGGACCACTTCATCCACGTCAAGGGGCTGCGCAAGGCGCGCGAAGTGCGCGAGCAGCTGGTGGACATCATGAAGCACCAGAAGGTGGCGCTGCGCTCGTGCGACGGGGCGTGGGACATCGTGCGCAAGGCGATCTGCTCGGCGTACTTCTACAACTCGGCGCAGATGAAGGGCATCGGCGAGTACGTGAACATGCTCACGGGCATGCCGTGCAACCTGCACCCGAGCGCGGCGCTCTTCGGGCTCGGGTACACACCGGACTTCGTCGTCTACCACGAGCTCATCTACACGACGAAGGAGTACATGCAGTGCACGACGGCGGTCGAGGGCGAGTGGCTGGCGGAGCTCGGGCCGATGTTCTTCAGCGTGAAGGAGTCGTACAAGTCACGACTGCTCAAGCGCATGAAGGAGCGCACGGAGGCGAGCAGCATGGAGGCGGAGATGGCGTCGCTGCGCGAGCGTGAGGAGCGCGGCACGGAGCTGCTCGTGCACGACCTGGAGAGCCGCAAGAGCAAGAAGCAGCGCATGAACATGGCGACGCCGGGGCGGCGCGACCCGGCGGTGGCGGCCGCCGGCGCGCGGACGCCGCTGCGGACCCCGCGCCGCTTCGGCTTCTAGCGGGAGAGCGAGAGATCGTTCGTCATGCATTGCTTAAATACGAGAAGAGTAGCGGTCAGCCGCGTGGTGCGCGCGCTCGCTCTACAGCGCGAGCGCCTTTCGGTGGAGCTTCGGCTGCTGTTTGCAGCTCAATGTGCCGCTTGCTGCCGTCTGGTGCTCGCCGTGGTGCTCGCGCAGCCACTGGGCGACGCGCAGGTGGCCGTTGAAGACCGCGAAGTCGAGCGCGACAGCCGAGCAGCTCTCGGTGCGGTGGGCGGCGAGCCACTGCAGCACGTCGAGGTGGCCGCCCGCCGCCGCCGTGTCCATCGCCGCCCGGGAGCAGCCCTCGGAGCGGTTCGCGTGCAGCCACCGCACGACGCGCAGGTGGCCGCGCGCCGCGGCGCTGTCCATCGCGCGCGTCGAGCAGCCTTCGCCGCGGTGCGCGTGCAGCCACTCGAGCACGTGGAGGTGGCCGGCGAACGCCGCAGAGTCCATGACGTTGGTCGACACCCGGTGGTGCGGGCGGTAGGCGCTGAGCCACTGCAGCACGTATAGGTCGCCCTTATCGGCAGCGACGCGCATCGCCCAGTCGCTCTGGCGCTCAGAGATCGGCGCATTGGTGGCGCCGAGTCGCTCGAGCAGGTGGCGGTGACCGGCGCAGGCGGC
Organism: Globisporangium perplexum; assembly: GCA_023333865.1. Classification (NCBI taxonomy): domain Eukaryota; phylum Oomycota; class Peronosporomycetes; order Pythiales; family Pythiaceae; genus Globisporangium; species Globisporangium perplexum. The sequence continues at coordinate 12,682 of JAASFS010000124.1, read as the reverse complement.
GCGCGAGACGTCCCAGTGCACCGAGTGGTCGGCGAAGGCTGAGATGAGCTCCGGAACGAGTCCGTCCGCGAGCGCGCCGTGCATGTCGCGCACGACGACGTGGACGCTCGTGAGCACGCGGACCGGCGCGCTTTTGCTCGTGTCGGTGGTGCTGCTGGCGCTGGCGGGCATCGTGAGGTGGGTTTTGCGTTCGCGTGCGCTGGAGGCAAATGCGTGAATGACGGGAACCTCCATCAAGCGCCGGCACGTGGTCCGTTTCGTCGTTGCGCAACGCGAGGGTCCTGCCATTACCTCACGGTCCGCCGCTCCCGTCGTCGCCGCCATGCGAGAACATCTGCAGTAGCCGCCATGAAGCTGCAAGGTGACCTTCTCCACTCCTGGCGCCAGCCTCACGCCTCCAAGAAGGTCGCGACCTTTCGCTGGGACACGCCTGTTGATAGCGGACACTATGGTTTGGAGAGGGTATGCGTTTTTGCTGGTGCTTCTGGCTGTGGATGAGCATTTATGAAGAAAACGATACTGCCGTCTTGAACAGGGTATCGTGTATCACATCAAGCTGTAACCTGCGACGATTTTGCTCGGAAAGTGAAAAGGGTTTCATCATTTTTCGCAAAAGAAAGCTCAAAATTTGAGAAATGATTGAGCGAGAAAGCGACTGAAGAATACGTGACCTCGGATGCCGAGCTGGCAGAGAAGGTGGCGTCGGTCCTGCGGCGCTGCCTCGAACACCCTGCGGAAGAACACGCTGCCGCCACTCGAGCGAGGCGGTGAGCGCAGCGTGTGCGGTGCTGCTGATATATCGCGGTGCCTGCCGCAAGTCTGTCGAGCCGTGCGAAGCGACTCACGAGGAGGAGGCGGCTGCGCTCGATGTCACGATGAAAGGATACGTTCTCTACTGCTGAGTAAATAAGCGCTCTTCATGCCAGCGGCACGAGCGAGAGAGATCCGCGGCGAGAGTTGCTGCGCTGCTCGTACGTGTGGAAGGACGACACGCGGCGCCGGCGCCAGCGCGCGCGGTCGAGCGCCGCGTCACTCTCGTCGCCCTCGTCATCATCGCTGCCGCTGTCGCAGCTCTCGGCGGCTCTCTGCGCGGCGAAGTCCTCGAGCCACCGCGCAACGTGCAGGTGGCCGTTGAAGAGCGCGAAGCTCACAGCCACGGACGAGCAACCCTCTCGCCGATGCGCGCCGAGCCACTGAAGCACCTTGAGGTGGCCGCCGGCAGCGGCGCTGTCCATCGCGGCGGTCGTGCAGCCTTCTGATCGGTGTGCGTGCAGCCACTGGACCATCTCGAGATGGCCACAGGCAGCCGCGCTGTCCATCGCGTGTGTGGAGCACCCCTCGCGGCGGTGCGCGTGCAGCCACTGCACGACATGGAGGTGACCGCTGAACGCCGCCGAGTCCATCACGCGTGCCGAGACCGTGGCGCGCGGACGGTAGGCGCTGAGCCACTGCAGCACGCGCAGGTCGCCCTTGTCTGCCGCTGTGCGCATCGCCCAGTCCAGCTGCCGCTCGGTGATCGGGAGCTGGCGCGCGCCAAGCCGAGCGAGCAGGTGGAGGAAGCCTCGGCACGCGGCGCGCGCGATCGTCCAGCTGCGCGACTCATCGAGGAACTCGTCGACCATGAGCGCGACGTGGAAGCAAGCGGCGACGTCTTCGCGCTCGCGTAGCACGACGTCGACGCTCGTGAGCACTGGGGCGACGGCGGCGAGCTGCATGCTGACTTGTAGAGCGGTGACGGCCGTCGGGGCGTTACGTGCTGCGGGGGACCGGAGCAAGCGTCTTGCACAGCGTGGATTCGGGAGTGAAAAGCGCGCTGTGCAGGCCGCTCGCTCGCTCCGGCGGAGATTTGAGTCGTCGTCGCGCATCGTCGAGCATCGTCGAGCGCTTGTTTGTCAAGCGCGGCGGCTGTTGAAGATCTGCGCACATGCGTGCGCGCAGGCGAGCGGCGCCGGTGGAAGGAGCCGACGTGGGCGTGATGGCCGGTTGTACTGTAGACGCCAGCGCACGACGACGACGCGCATGTCGCCGGCTCGCTCGCTCGCTCTCGCGCCTCTTGACGATCGATCGACAACTGGACTTGGAGACCCGCTAGTGCGAAAAAGCAGGGAGGTGCCTGTTTCTCACATGTCGCATGAGTGTGTGGACTACGCAACTGGGGGTGGACCACGCACATTGGATGCACAAAAACCTGCATTCCTATCGCACCCCTTCCCGCTTAGTGGCAGTTTTGCTCGAGCCGCAGTGTTTGACCGAGTATTCGAGGATGGAAGTCGTGTTTCCTCATAGACACGACTCCATCCTAGTCTCGAACGAAAACAGCTCACAATCCAACTTCCACGCAGCACACAAGCGAGCACACAAGCAAGCAAGCACACACCAAGCCGATCTCGCCCGACCGACCGACAGACAGACATGCCGCAAAGTCGCGAGCTCGCGAACAAGAAGAACGACCACAAGGACCGCCAGTCGCGCGGCCGCGCAGGCTCCGCGCCGACCGACCTGAAGAAAGGTGCGCGGCGCGAGTGTCGAGAGAGCAAGTGGGAGACGTGGCGCTGATCGCTCTGCTCTCGATGGACATCTTGTAGGTGGCGCCGGCGCGCACAACTGGGGCGTCTCGACCGAGAACGAGGCGGCAATGACCGCGCTCGATAGACAGGACCCGAACTACGACAGCGAGGGCGAGGCGACGCACTAAGTGGCGACTCTCCTGGTCCACTTGCTCTTCGTTTGAGCACGTTGACGCCTCACCGCGCCTCAGCAATCGACCGCCAGATCCGCATCAAACGCGCCGCTTGGCAACACCGACGCGCTTCGCCTTCCGTGCCGTATCCCCAATGAGTGACTGTGAGCGAGCCCGAGCTCCAGCTCCGACAAGAAGATAACACTATAAGATAGGACTGGATGTACTTGTGCGTGCTGTCATAACGCGTGCGCTCGTGGCGAGCGCTCGCGCTGCTGTGCGTGCGTCTTCGTCCGCGAACTCCTGGCGACCGCGGTCGGATTGACGAGCGCCAAGTGAATGTCTGCTCGGTTCAATTTATAACTTCAACATGCGTGACATAGGTTGCTTGGAGGTTGCTATAGGACGCGCTTTTTCCTGGATGACGTAAAAACAACATTCGTGCGACCGTCGATTCCAGCAAATACACCAGCCGCCTCCAACCAACACACTCAGTGTCTGAAGCGCCATGTCGACCGCCGAGCCTGCTGTCCCTGTCGTCGCCGCCGCCGAGGCCGAGGCGCCAGTCGCGGCAGCCACCGCCACCGCCACCGCCACCACCGTCGCCGCCACAGCTACAGATGGCGCCACCGTGATCCCCAACTCGCTGTGGAAGAGCCCGCGGCTGATCGCGGAGGGCGACCTCGTGATCCTCTTCGAGCACATCAACTCGCTCACGTACTGCTACGTGACGCCGCACGCGGTGTTCAACAACCGCCACGGTGCCTTCCACCACGACGACATGATCGGACGGCCGTTCGGCGCGACGCTGCGCACACGCCAGAAGGACGCGCGCGGCTACATGATCCTGCTCGCGCCGACGCCCGAACTCTGGAGCCGCGCGCTGCGCCACCGCACGCAGATTGTCTTCACTCTCGACGCGAGCGCCATCATGTTCAGCGCGTCGCTGCGTTCCGGCAGCCGCGTGGTCGAGTCGGGGACGGGCAGCGGCGCGCTCACCACGTCGTTCGCGCGAACCGTGGCGCCGCACGGCCACGTGTACACGTTCGAGTTCAACCCCACGCGCGCCGAGATCGCTCGCGAAGAGTTCGCGCGCAACGCGCTCGCGGACGTGATCACGGTCGACTGCCGGGACGCGTGCGAGCAGGGCTTCCCGGAGGAGCTCGCGGGCTTGATCGACCTCGTCTTCCTCGACCTGCCGTGTCCGTGGAAGGCGATCGGCCACGCCACCAAGATGCTCAAGCAGGGCGGCAACTTCGCGTCCTACTCGCCGTGCGTCGAGCAGGTGCAGAAGACATGCGGCGCGCTGCGCGAAGCGGGCTACGAGAGTGCGTACGCGCCTGCGACTGAGGTCGAGCTTATGTGTGTCTCTATGTGTGTGTGAAGCGTCTGACACTTGTGTGCGATGGAACCCGCAGTGATCCGCACGATCGAGACGCGTCTGATCCCGTACCAGTCGCGCAAGATCGACCTACCGACGCCGGACTTTGGGCTCTCGGCGGAAGCGACGACACCGCCTGCTGCGGATGCTGCGACTTCGGCGGCGGGCGAGAGCGCAAGCAGCGGAGAGGAAGTGAAGACCCCGGGCGGCAAGAAGCGGCGCTTCAATGGCGAACACGTTGTCGCCAAGAAGGACGACGAGATCCGCGGCCACACGGCGTTCCTGACGTTCGCGGTCAAGTTCTTCGAGTAGGCGGCAAGGGCTGCACGCTGTCTGATAGAATTCCACTTTCTAGTTCGCACTTGGCCGTGGTAACTTCCTCCTCCGACAAGGCGCGCATGCTGCCGCTCTCGCACCAAAGCCGCGTGCTCTCGCCGGTGAAGCCCAGCACGTCCGTGTGGCGGTCGACGCAAGTGCATCCGCAACAGCCGCATGTACGCCTGCAGCCAGCTTTGCCTCACTCGATAGCGTGTGCTGGCGCTAACGCGTCGGCGCCATGTCGTAGGACGCACCAGAGCACGGGGAGCACACGGATCCGCTCTCGAGGACCCAGTCACTCGCGCAGGGTCTCGACCGCTCCTTCCAGAAGCGAGTGAGCCAGGCGCGACAGTCGCTCACCAGGTCGTTCACGCCGCTGTTGGCATCGGCGACTGCGATCGCGACGCCTCGGAAGAAGCTCAAGGCGTGGAAGCTGCGGCTCCCGTTGGTGTGCAACGTCGTGCTGATCGTCGGCTTCATCATGCTGGACGTCCAGGACCTGTTCTACAAGATCATGTGGGTCGGGCCGTACGACTCATTCGCGTTCAAAACGGAAGTTACCGGCGTGCTTCGAGACTCGGTGCTCGTGCCAACGGAGTCAGACGAAGAGCACCACGTATCCTCGTGGCCACACTTCCTCACGTCGTGCAAGAACCTCACAGCGTTCGACGCAGGCAACGGCTTCTTCGTAATTGCTCAGGGCTCGAACTGCTCTGTCGGCTACGGTGACAGGCGGAGGACGCTCGAGCACATCGTCATGTCGAGTGCAGTGCGGCTCGACTCGATTGTCTGGACGGTGTGCAAGCTGCTGTTTCAGTCACAGCAGCCCTTCATCTGTCGTTCGCCCATCGTCGGCAAGTTCCTGCACAGATATGTTCTGCCGGACATCGCGGTGAACATCTCGTCGCTCGCTAGACCAGGCAGTGACGCGGAGAAGGAACTGCTCACTTTCCTTGACATGGTGAGCAAGACCCACCCGCTGAACAAGGTGGTGTGCGTCGAAGCATTCGAGTGGGTGAACCGGAGTGTGGGCGAGTACAACCCGAGTCTGCTCGGGTGTGCGAGCCCGAACATCAGACGATCCGAGTTCGTCGGGCTCTTGAACCCGGTGCTGTCCGAGCTCCACCGCGGTCGCGCATGGCTCACCTCGGACGTGTTCCACTGGTTCGGCTTGAGCTTCGCCATCCGGCAGAATGCGCGGAACGTGTACTGGATCGAGTCGACCGAGGACGGAGGGATCCGCGCCACCGGCCACACGACACCCAACTTCTCGTGTTACGGACCGCTCTACTCGGTCATGATCACGCTCGACTTTCTGCTCTTCATGGCGAACTTCTTCTCGTATTGGCAGTTCATTGAGCGCGTGCTCCTGCCACGCTCGAACGAGCTAGTGCGACGCCACCGCCGGCAGCACCGAGACACGCTGAGGGTTCTGCCGCGCAACACGCGTCGCCGACTCGCGCAGGCGGATCTCGCCCGAAAGCCAGCGAAGCGAGCCATCTTCCGCCCGTCGGTCCGCCTCAGCACGAACTCGAGCATCATGACGACGCTGGTGCAGCCCTCGTGGGTCCCTGTCGAACATCTCGACGTGAAAGAGCTCAGGCGAATCCTCCCATGCTCGCTGCAGCGCAGCTGGCCAGGCATCTTCGCCGTCGTGGTGAGCCAGCTCTTGTCTTGGATGATCATCATGCCGAACTCTGTGGTATGGGTCTGGGGGCTCTCGTTCTTCACCAAGGTGCAGGCGTTCCTCACGAGTCTCCGCGTCTGGATACTGCTTGTCGTGACGTGCAACTTCCTCTGGGACTGCTTCGTCAAGGTGAACGAGGAGTGGGCGTACTTTGTCACGAGCCGCACGTTCATCATGCCCATCGAGATCATCGTCGTGGGGGGCGCTGTTGCAGCGTGGAAGCGACTCGACATCTTCCTCATGTGCGAGCGCAAGTGGCAGATCGAGAGCCAGCGCGTGAACGATAGCGCAGCGTTCACAGGCGGCTACATCGCGCACGGCAACACGTACCAGCCGTCCGTGGAGGTGCTCGTGTCCACACCGAGCGACATCGTCACAATCCTGTACGGTCCGCTCACGCAGATCATCGGAGTGAGCATCTTGCTGCTCATCGGGTACGCCGCACTCAAGGGAGTCCTGCTGCACTACTTTGGTACTCCAAGAGCTGCGAGTATCCTCTTCGTCGAGTCGGACGGGAGCATGAAGAGGTACACGCGGCTGGCGATGGAGGAGGAGGCGAACTGTCCGATCCGAGCCATGTGCCTTGTGCGCCAGGAGATGGAGATGGAGCACACGTTCCAGGCGCGGCAGTTCATCCGGCCGTGCTGTTACCTCGAGTGCGGCCTCCTGCCACTCCAAACGCGCTTCACCACGCGCATCGGGTTCACCAACTTCCTTCCGCTCAAGTACCAGAAGCGCGTGCGGATCCTCCAGGCGAAGGAATGGAAGCTCGAGTGAGTGACTGGAAAAGGGGGCGAGGGGCGAGAGACAAGGAGCGGGTAGCAGACCAAGACTACAGCAGCGTTTGATCTCGAAGTGCGCGCCTTAGTTGAAGTTGCTTGTGGACACGCTGGTCGAGTTGCTCTGGCTCGCGAGTCCGATGGACGTGGGGAACCCACCGCCAGCGAGCGGCTCGAGCAGATACGCCCCAGTGCCGTTGCTGCCGCGCAGATTTGACGACGAAGAGGAAGATGCTGTCGACGTGGCGGCAGTGCCGTATCCTCGTTGAGCGGACTGCAAAACGGAACAGGTGGCTGTCAGTCTCTGCTCAAGTCCATCGTAGACTGTGACCTCAAATCGTACCTGGTACTGGAACCCCGACAGCATCGGAGCCGTGTCGTCTGCATACTGCTGGTGACTTTGCAGTCCCTGCGCGTTGGTGTTGTTGTTCCTCACACGGGACTGGTAGCTCGGAGTAACAGATTTCGCGTTCGCGGAACTGGCTGCAGCGGTGTTGCTTCCTGGTTGGCTCAAAGAGTTGGACCGAACGCGGTCGGGCTTCTTCGTCTGCCGCGTGAAGAAGATCAGCAGCGCAGCCGGCACGAACTCTGTCGAGAAGTGGATCACGAACTCAAACGCGATGTGGTGCACGCCGACAGGGGAGCGGTACTTGGACTCCTCCGACTCGAGGTACCCACTGCCCATTCCGAGCAAGTACACCGCTTTCACTGCAAAGAGAACGCACAGCAGAACGCAGACAGCAGTGATCTGCGCAGTTAACATGCGGACAGACGGATATCGACAGGCGGGTGAGACTCAAACACAAGCCGCCATCCCAGTCCGATCCGCTCTCACACACGTACCCTCCGGAGCACGATCTGGCGCGGGGAGAAGCTCTGGGAGGTGGCCGTTGTGGGGAGGTCGAAGAAGAAGTCCTCATCCGGACTCTGCGTGCGGAAGAAGAAGATGAGCCGCACGCTGTAGTAGAGGATGCCGAAGAGCCCACCGAAGTAGACGCCGCCGAGCACGAGGTCGCACGCCTTCCAGAGCCCGCCGGCGGTGTCGCTGAGCGCGAAGAGCACGCCGAACGCCACGTAGAGCACCACGTTGAAGACGAAGAAGATGCGGCGCGGCCACGGATACGCTTTGCCCCAGCACGCGTAGCAGAGCTGTGCCCAGAACAGCAGCACCAGCCCGTACATGGTCACGAAGAGCAGCGCCGGCAGCCAGAGGAAGAACGTCAGCAGCCGCGCCGCGAACGACGTCGGCGTCATCGTGGTCTGCGCCGCCGAGAGCGTCGCCACCTCCGTCACGAGCGACAGCACGCGGATCGTGGACGCCACGAAGAGCAGCAGGAAGAACCGCTGGCGCATCTCGGCGCCTGTCGACGCAGACGCGGAGCTGTCGTCGTCCAGCAGCCCCGAGCTCGAGGACACGGTAACGACTGCCACGCCGCCACCGGCAGCGCCCGTGAGCGAGCTCTGTGATGAAGCGCCGTTGAACGAGTTGTGCGCGCTGCCGGCACGGGGACTGGCGGCGGCGTACGGGTTCTTGGTGAGGGGTGCGCCACCGAGCGCCGGTGTCGCGCTCGGCCGCAGCAGCGCGCGGCGCGCCGCCCACTGGCGCCAGAGCACGCGGCCGGAGAGCACGCTGAGCGCGAAGAAGAGAAGGATGGTGGCGAGCAGCAGCGCGCGGTTGGCGGCGCTCAGACTCGCGATGCCCGCGGTGTCATCCGGAGTATCGGGAGAGTCTGGTGGCGCAGCCTCCGCTGCCGTGGAGGTGATCGCGTCGCCGAACGGAAGCAGCAGCATGTCTGCTCCCGTGAGAGTGTGTGTGAGAGAGAGCACGCGCAGAGGTCGAAGCGCGGCAGCAGCAGCGCCACGGCGATCTGCGGCTTTCTTCCTGGCCGCTCGCTCGTTCCGACGTCTGTGTGAGGATCGTGTGGTTGTGATTTTTGAATATACTTGGCTTTCGTATTGGTTTATATATGTAAATATGTCAATCATGAAGGGTGAAAGATCACATTCTCGCGATGAGGAAGAGCCCGGACGAGTGCTCTCCGCTGCTCGCGCCGAGTGCCGGCGGCGCCGCGGCTGATGCCAGCAGCTTCGTGGACGTCACGGCGATCCGCTACCGAAAAAAGTCGCGCTCGCAACGCTCCCGCCCCGCAGACAACAACAGCAACAGCAGCAGCAACAGCAGCAGCCAGAGCAGCGACAGCGATGACAGGAGAATCCCCACACGCAAAACGGATGCCCACGACGACGATGACGGCATCGACACGGACGACGTGAGCGCGGCGGAGAGCGGTCGGGCGGCGGCGCGGCGCTCACCTGCAGCCCGCAGCGTCCACCGTGAAGACCCCCCGGCGGTGGTACCCACGGGACTCGCGAAGCGTAAGCCGAGGTGGTCGGGTCTGCGCAACAAGTTGGCGGCGGTGAGTACCACGCAGACAGCCACCCATCACGACTTGCCGGCAAGCGCTGGTGCTCGCGCTGCTCGCTGCAGCTCTTGCTCACGGCGTGCGCGGCTCTTCCTGGACAGATCTCGGCGGGTTCGGACCTGCTCCCGCGCGTCAACGGCCGGCGGAATCGCCACCGACCGTCGAACTTGCGCGGCGGCGACGGTGAGGACGGGGTCTTTTACTACGACGCGGTCGTGACAGACCGCCGGACGTCGCGCGAGCCACCGACGGACGCGCCGAAGTCGCGGATCGCCGCGTACTGCACGTGCGACCAGATCGCGCTCTTCAAGCTGCTCAAGTGGCTCGATCGGCCGCCGAAGGAAGGCACCGTGGTCGCAGAGAGCGCGGCTGGAGCTGCGCGGCGGCTGGCGGCTGGGTGGACGAACAAGATGTACATGGGGGTGGTGCACTCGAGTCTTCGCGTGGATGGTGCAGGAGAGAGTGGCTATGAAGGGAGCGGACGAGACGAACCCCAGCAGAAGGACGCATTCTACTTTGCGTGCGTGCACGGCGCTTGCGACGGAGAGGTGGCCAAACGGACGGATTGACGCTGAGTGCATGCTTATCGCTGAACAGGACGGGATGTTGCGTGTTCTGGGGGATGACGCGCGAAGAGGAGATGCTGCATCTGCAGGCGCTGACGCCGTTCTCAACTGGACCAGTGGCGCAGATCGAAGCTGAGGACATGCTCTTTTGTTACGGGGACATGAGTCGCGTGGCGAACGACGAGATCACGCTGAACTCGAGCGTCGTGGCGGAGAAGCTGGCGATCTCGTTCGCGATGTCGCAGTCGGCCAAGTTGGACGTGTTCGAGGAGCGCGTGGAGGACCGCATCCGGAACACGAAACACATCCCGTCGAGTCTCGCGACCACGGGGTCGATCCAGTACACGAAGAAGGACATCTCGAAGCTCATCGGGCAGCTTTTCATCGAGCTCGCGGATGTGAACCTGCACTCGGAGATCCTGGATGAGCCAGACTTTTTCTGGGAGGACGACGTGTACGAGCCGCTCTACAAGCGCATGGTCAAGTACCTGGACGTGAACAACCGCGTGAAGATTCTCAACAAGCGGCTCGACATTCTGCGCGAGCTGTGCGTTGGTCGCGTTGCTGTATGAGTGGGTGTCAGGCATTTGGAGCTGAGTGTGCTGATGATTCTGTGTGTATGCGCGACTGGGTGGTCAGTGTGGAGGTGCTGAACCAGGAGCTGACGCGGCAGCACGGCACGAAGCTCGAGTGGATTATCATCTGGCTGTTGCTCGTGGAGGTGGTGATCGCGGTCGTATGGGAGATTACCGTGAAGGACCTGCTCGGGTACTTTCGGCACTGAGGACGAGAACGCTCTTTCAGGGAACTCTGCTACTGCGTCGAGATCTCGAGATGGAAGGGGTGGTGCATTAGTTGCATGCAATCATACAGTAGCTAGCGTACGGTGGGTGTTGCAGGTCGTTGGTTTCGTGTCACTTGCAGATGCTAGCAAGGACGAACACTCGAGCCGCGCCGAGGGTCTTCTCGAGCTCCTCGTCGGAGCGGTCCTCGAATCGCGCATCCCAGCCGTCTCCGCCGACATCCAGGGTGAAGAACGGCTCATATCGGGGTCGTAGAGTGTTCACAAGGCGAGCGAACCGCAGTAACAGATCCTTACCGCCGTTCACCACGGAGTCCTTCCCCACGTACTGGCGGAACACGCGCAGCTCGAAGCGGTGCCTGCTGACCGTGTCTTCTGAGACGCGCTCGAAGCACGAGAGCAGCTCGAAGAGCATCTCGTAGAAGCGCTCGAAGTCGGTTTGATCGCAGTTGCCAGCGCCGAGCTCGACTCGGCGGAACCTCTGCGGGCGGCGCATGAGCTCGACGAACGCGAACGCGCCGGCTCCGGTGCAGCTCGTCTGTTTCAGGTAGATGTCGGCGAGGTTGGGGAGACTCGCGAGTGCTCGGATGCCTGTGTCCGTGATCACTGCGCTAGCAGTGATCGGCTGCCCGCTCTCGAGCTCGTTGAACGAGAAGCGCTCCAGGAGAGGGCACTGCTCGGCGAGCTTGAGCAGAAACGCGTCGTCGAAGAGATCTTGCGTCACGAGCTCGTTCGCGGAGTTGTACAGTCGGATGGTCAAGTCTCGCAGTGCTGGACAGGCGTCCAGGACCAGTGCGACATCCTGCTTGGTGAAGTCGAAGTCGTCTCCATCGTAGTAGCTGCCGTCCGCGAGTTCGTCAGCCCACTTGTCGGGTGGGTCGCCTGCGAGCGTGAGCGTCGTGAGCATCGGCTTTGGGTGGCTGGCGAACGCGCGGAAGAACTCGCCGGCGAACGGGACGGTGAACCAGTTGAGCTCTCGGAGTCGCGTGCAGGACTCGCAGAACCCGGTCCACGCAGCGCTGTTGCAGAAGAACATCTCCTCGCACTCGATGTACTCCGTCTCTTCGTATGTGGCTTTCCACCCGTCCAAGTACTCGATGTTCGGGCAGAACGTGGCGATGGCCGTCAAGTACTCGTCTGTGTGCTGCGGGAACTCGTCGGCGGGCTCGTCGCAGCGCCGAGGCACGCTGAGGTGGCGAAGACCTCCGTTTGTCGCGTGCCAGCGCTCGAGAGCCGCGTAGAGCGCGGCGAAAGTGTTTCGGAGCAGCTCGGAGCGGATCGCAGGCACATCCCGCTCCTTGTTGGGGAGCAGCAGTGTGCGTACCCGCGGGCAGTGCGTGCTCGCAGCGAGGAGGATCGGCGCGAGGTGGCGCGAGTGCAGCGGCAGCCCAGAGAGGTCGAGGCGGAGGAGGTTCGTGCAGTTGAAGAGCACGTCCCAGCTGACTGGCGCGATCTCAAACGCGGCGCGCAGCGCGGCGTCTCGGCTGTCATCGGGTGTCGACGAAAGTCGGAGAACGAGTTGGAGGTCCCGGAACCGGTCGGATCGGAGCAGCAGTTGGTCCGAGAGCATGCGTTGACTCGCGAGAAAGTCGTCGTCCGCGACGCAAGCGAGGTTGAGGCGTACGCTCGTGTCACGCAGCTCTTGGAGGATATCGTTCGCGCGCGCGCGCCATGCTGCGTGGACGAGGGCGAAGCGTCGCAGGTCCGAGGCGGGTGGGAGATGGAGTTCGCGGTGCAACGAGTTGTCAGGCGCGGAGTCGGCGGCGAATGCGAAGACGCGCTTGAGGCAGTGGGTCGGGAGCGCGGCGGTGACGTCATATCGAGGAGGGTGTTGGTCGCTTTGCATCACGTTCTGTCGCTTGCTGCGCTTGCGCGGCGAGGTGGTGGCGAGCATGAGCAAGAGAGCGCTCTGATCGTCGAGAGCTTTTGTACAATAGTGACAGGTGTGGAAAACAGTGACACTGATAATCAGTCCTCCACGCTCGCTCGCCGATCTCCCGCCTCGCGCGCACCGCTCGCCGCTCATAGAGAGAGAGAGAGAGAGAG